>JAVGWX010000021.1:17451662-17631662 GCA_036924085.1 Ariolimax columbianus
ATCGGTTTAAATATATATTTTCTGACTGCACGTGTAGCTACCGAGGTTATCAGACCCCATTTGATACAATTTGCTGGATACGTTCAAGAGCTACTACAGAACTTGCCCTAATACATCTAACGTTTAAGGATCGCTCTATGGTTTTCTTGTTATTAGCGTTAATAGGAGCGTTAACATAAATAAGGGGCGGGTAGGTGTATAACATCGCATACTTGCGTTCCCACGACCCAGATGATTGGTGACGTCAGAGCGCGTAGTATGTTTGTCAACACAGCACGCGGAAAGTATCACAAGTGGATTCAGGCCATGATTCATGGGCCTATAATTTTGGAAGAACGAATAGGGCCACTGCAACTATGTATGTCGTAAATGGTCACTAAATAGAGGAATGCATTGGGCTAGCACCTTCATCTTGTAAAAGGAATTGTTCTAGTAGTTGATTTGTCTGACTGTGACTTGCGCTTACATTAGATCTCAGAGAAGAATATTTGCCATTTCGTGAACCTTACTCTCTCTCTCATCCAGAGCCATCATTGCCCAATGACTAAACCCACTCAACTCGACTGGAGATAACAGAGGATGCATATTTTTTCGTAGGTATTCCTCCCAAAGCCTTTTCTCCCAATACGTATTCCACAAGACTTCGGGATTGGGGCTACTTTTAATGAAGACAACAATAAGCGAGAGACGCCATTTTGTGTAGAACGGTATACATGAAACGTGATACAGTGTCAGCGCTGACACACAACATCCACTGCACGAAGATATTGGGAGCGAAAATGGCAGCAGACGGGGAAAATCCTGTTTGGGTCAGGTCGAGGACATTGTTTAACAGGTGTGATCGCTTGATGATATAGCACCTGGTGAAGAATGGGTAAGAGTGACTGCAGAATGTGGCCCGTCCTTTTGAGTCTGTGTCACACTGGACAAAGAGCGCAGACAGACACACCCAGAGGTGGCGGAAGGGGAAGTTGAGTTCCTTATTTCTGAGTCTGTTTCTGACGGCGATGTGCTCATTTACACGGAGAGGGCTGTTGTGCGGCTAAGGAAGAGTTCGTGGACTTTCACTGCTCAGGTCGGAGAGAAAATGGTGAACGAGGACAGCAGCGTGTATGCAATAGGGACTCGTAGTCTGACCATGGGAATCTTTGCAGTGACTAAGGCAAGGGTTTGGCTGGAGACACAGACCTTTGCTTTAGCACGCTTACTCAGTGACTATATGAGCATGCTCAGGTAGACTGAGATGGGCTGGGTCGAAGACTGTGGCTTGAGTCTATGAGCATGCTCAGGTAGATTGAGATGGGCTGGGGTCGAAGACTGGGGCTTGAGTCTATGAGCATACTCAGGTAGATTGAGATGGGCTGGGGTCGAAGACTGTGGCTTGAGTCTATGAGCATGCTCAGGTAGATTGAGATGGGCTGGGGTCGAAGACTGGGGCTTGAGTCTATGAGCATGCTCAGGTAGATTGAGATGGGCTGGGGTCGAAGACTGTGGCTTGAGTCTATGACAAGAACAAGACTGACCAGGCTATGGTCCATTTTTTGTGCCAGGTCACGTGGGTGTAAAGGGAAACGGACGAGATGGCATGCTTGCAGGTAGTGCTACTGTGGGAAGGGGACGAGCAATGGACCTGGCTGATATTCTGGATGCCCTTACGGAGGCGGGACGGTTAAATGATGTTGAGTCCGAAACTTTGACCAGGCTGCAAGAAAGTCAGATCACAGGAGGGAGAGCCAGACAAGAACGCTGCGCTGGAAGCCAAAGGAGACTAGTGAACCAGAACTGGGGTCGTGAGCCGACATACGCTGGAGGACATACTGAAGAAGAGAGCTGAGCACCTATGTGCCCCTTTGATGTGTAGTGAAGCTCATCTGTCGACTAACTAACTAACTAACTGACCTGAAACTAACAATTGAACGTGCAGGACTAGTCTTAATAAGATGCATACTTTGGACATACGCCAGAATCCAAAGTCTGGGATATAAAAGCTCGTTCATATACGAGGCGACATATCTAATAGCCATTTATTTGACGAAAGT
The DNA here is from genome assembly GCA_036924085.1 of Ariolimax columbianus. Lineage (NCBI taxonomy): Eukaryota > Metazoa > Mollusca > Gastropoda > Stylommatophora > Arionidae > Ariolimax > Ariolimax columbianus. Next base: position 17,453,702 of record JAVGWX010000021.1, read on the forward strand.
ATGCAATTCAAGCAACCTCAAATCTAAAAGAAAAAACAGCAGTGATTTTGGATGCGCACATCACGCCCAGAAGCCAATAACGCCGCAAAGAGAACACCAAAAACTTTGGCGCAGACTTTCAAAAGGATACCAACTGCATCAGTGGTTCTCTACTCCTTCTGGAGTGAAAAAAAAACAAAAAACCAAGAAATTCAACCAGTCAGTCAATCAATCAATCAAAACACTTCAGTATCATGCGAAGCATGTGTCTTCAACAAATACTTGCCAAGTCTCCCAGTCCTGCGACTTGCTTTTCAGCTTTGACCACTTCTTATCTGCCGCCATTTTGTTTGTTTCTAGCTCTCTTCTCCATGAGTGTTTATGTCTGCCTCTGCTTCTCCTGCTCTGGGGATTTCAGAATAGTGACTGTCTAATAATGATATCAGCATTTCATTTATTGACTTTAGAAAAAAGAAACGAATACATGTACAAGTAGCTGTATATCAGGTAATGTCATCGAAGATGAAGCGTTAGAGACGATTTAAGTGATGGGCTGACAAAGGACAAGTGCCAGAAATGCACAGATTCATTGTGCCGAACCCACATTATGTCTGCTCTTTTCTCATTTATTATTAGACTTTTACATCAGTGGCTCCAACAAAGTTATTTGAGTCTTGTCTTGATGAATGTATCATGCAAATGCGACCTGATCAGGTCCCGTTGATGATGATGATGAAAAGTGCCTTTTTCTGCATCGAATATTGACTGAAATGGACCTCCAACATCCACTCTTTCTTGCCTTGACTGTATACTTCCGATGTTCTCTCATTTACAGCCTTGTTTTATGTTTAACTTAACCTATCGTCTTTATACTGGTTTAGAAGACTATGCAGATTCTGTATACAACCAGTTTCTTTTACATTCACTTATTCTAAAAATACCTATGTAAACCAAAAATTATTTTAAAATATAATATACATTCTTGCATGCATTAATTGTCCCTGCCTTCACTATTTCCTATGGCAATGCAATTCAATCATTCGCCCACTCTCTGACTAAAAAAACATTTCCTGGTTTCCAATCGGGGATTTTTCTTTAATTAATTTGTGGATGTGCAATCTTGTTCTTGGAGGCGGCTGTATTTTTGAAAAAAACTTGCTAAAGTCTAAATTATGCTTTCCTTTGATTATAAAACTGAATTAACTCATCTCGAATTTTTCTCATTTTTAGATAATATAGGCCGGTTTTTCCTGAGTCTTTCCTCGTAAAATCTAAATCTGGGATTTTGCACGCATGCCCTCAATTTTCCTCCCCCCCCCCACCACCCCCATCCCCCACCCTTCCCAGAATCGTTATCAGCAGTTAATGTCTAAAATATTTCATTTTCTTAATTATAATGTCTTTCAGTATTTTCCTTTCCTTTCTAATTTCGCAAGGACTTCTCTTTTTGTTTGCTTCTCTTTTTACGAAATTGGACTCATTCTTCAGTATATCCACATGTCAATGACCTCTATTTTGTTCTCCGTCTGCTCATTGTCCATCTTTTCAGCACCGTACAGTAACGATGAATAAACATAACACCTGATGTCTCTCATTTTTATGTTATTTGTTATGAATTACAATACATTTCTCCTGTTGTTAAATGTGTTTTTTACCATTCCTATTATCTCCTTCACTTCTCTTTCACATCAACCACCACTTGTTATTAAAATTAAATGTTTTAGGTAGAAATAACTGTTTTCTTGTTCAAGTGTCTTACCGTTTACCGTGATGTTTACTCTGTCATGCTAATTAGCATACTTTTTGTTTTACTAATGTTAAAATTCAATTCATATTCCTTACTTCTGTAGTTGATCCACCAGTTCCCACAACTCTTGCTCTACTTCAGCCAACAACTCCCCGTGTTCAGCGTATCTCCATTGATGTTTACCCCAGACATTCTTAAATTTGTCTGACATTTTTTTCTGTTTGGATATTAAACAGAAAAGGTGACGGCATACACATGTCTCACACCTCATTCTATATCAGTATTTGGTGTGTACTGGGGATGCAACAAAGGGAATTCTCACCCGAATCAATTGTATATTAACCCAATAATGAAAGGTGTAATCGAACTTAGTCCACTTTGGGAAAAGCCACCGCACGTCACTGCTCTTCGTGATATACCAAAGAAAGATGTGATATACCTAGCATATACACAAGTATATTCGTGTATTTACTTTCCCGGGAAAGTCGTATCTCCACAACGAATTATTGGCCCTACTTTAAACGTATGTCGTAATATGTGTAACCAGACGTGACCTCCATTTCACCTAGACACGTTGATAGATCGTGAAAGTGTCTCTATGCTGATAATGTTTGTTCGGTACGAGTAGTTTCGAGAACAAAACAAACACATTTCCAAATAAACGCGTACCTGTCATACATGCATTATTAAGAAACGTAGGAGCTGAAATGGAAATGATGAACCAGAGCTGGTAGTGTACGAAGAAGGGCTGCAGCTCGGATAAATCAGCGGGAGTGAGTTGCTGGCCCTAAATATATCATCAGATGTGATGATTAATGATAACCTTGTTTTCCATTGCCAGCTTTGCCAATAATTGACAGTTTTATCAGTTATTGACCGCTTTATAAGTCATTGATAGCTGTCTGTCATTGGCAGCTTTATCAGTTATTTACTTTTTCGTCAGTCATTTGTTATTTCGTTGTTAGTCATTGTCCGATTGTTCGTTTTATCAGACATTGCCAGCTGTGTCAGGCATTAACAAGTTTATCAATCATTGACAGCTGTGTCAGGAATTGACCACTTTATCAGTCATTGCTACCTTTATCAGTCATTAACCACTTTATCAGTGATTGACAACTGTGTCAGTCATTGACCACTTTATCAGTCATTGCCAGCTGTGTCAGTCATTAACCACTTTATCAGTCAGTGCCAGCTGTGTCAGTCATTAACCACTTTATCAGTCATTGCCAGCTGTGTCAGTCATTAACCACTTTATCAGTCATTGCTAGCTGTTAGTCTTTAACCACTTTATCAGTCATTAACCACTTTATCAGTCATTAACCCCTTTATCAGTCATTAACCACTTTATCAGTCATTAACCACTTTATCAGTCATTGCCAACTGTGTCAGTCATTAACCACTTTATCAGTCATTGCTACCTTTATCAGTCATTAACCACTTTATCAGTCATTGCCAGCTGTGTCAGTCATTAACCACTTTATCAGTGATTGACAGCTGTGTCTGTCATTGACCACTTTATCAGTGATTGACAGCTGTGTCTGTCATTGACCACGTTATCAGTGATTGACAGCTGTGTCTGTCATTAGCCACTTCATCAGTCAATTACGTCTTTGTCAGTCTCTGACAGATATGTCAGTCCTTGACCACTTTATCATTATCAATCACTGACAGCGTTGGCAGTCATTCACAACTCTGTTACAGCTGTGTTAGTCATTTACTGTTTTGTCAGCCATTAAGAAAAGTTTAAAGTAACGTTGAAGAAAATTACAAGTTCAAAACAGGAATAGATTGACAATAGAAGCGCTAGTTTCCAGATAAATAACTGCACTGGTTGTTGAAGAACAATAGCAGTCCAGTGTTCCAAAACAATAGCAACCTCGTGTTTCAGAACAATAGCAACCCCGTGTTCTAGAACAAAAGCAGCCCTGTGCTCTTGGACAAGAACGGCGCTTTGTTCCAGAGTAAAAGCAACCCCGTGTTCTAGAACAATAGCAGCCCTGTGCTCTTGGACGAGAACGGCGCTTTGTTCCAGATTAATAGCAACCCCGTGTTCTAGAACAATAGCAGCCCCATTATCCAGAACAATTGCAACCACTTGTGTTAATAGCAACCCGGTGCTCCAGAAAAATAGCAAACCTCGTGTTCTAGAACAATAGCGACCCCATGTTCCAGAATAAAAGCAGCCTCATGTTTCAGAACAATTTCAACCACGTCTTCTAGAACAACAGCAACAGAGTGTTCCAGAACAATATGAACCATGTGTTCTAAAACAATGTCAGCCGTGTATTTCAGAAAAACTACAGCCATGTGTCTGATGTGAACTTGAACAAATCAATCATGGTTTACTTTATTTTCTCATGAGAGATATCAACACAAATAGAACGATTGTTTTATCTCAGAAGTGTAGCGTTATATCTCTGTTATGCAATGTCATTACCATTACACAGCACATGACAAAAGTTGTGTTTATCACATCAAAGAACCATCTAGTGTCGGTACGAGCTTTCTCTGTTTGTTATCATCAGTATTGATTAGAGTAGTTACCCCTTTTTCACCGTTGTCCCTGATAGGGGTCTTTAGACCTGATCTAATGTTGCTTGCACGTGCTTTTGTGTAAACAAACATACTTATCAATGTTGATATCCGCACTGATAAGTCACCAATTAAAGAATATCGGAAATGAATAAATTATCAGTCATGCTAATAACATAAGTAAGTAAGTTGCCCATCGCAAGCGAAGATGGCGACATTATTGTACTCGTCCTGAAGTTGTAACTTGAGCTGAATGTGGATTATCGTGAGCAGGAAGCTGCGCTGGACATCAATCTTACTCTCTCATACTGAGCTACCGGGAACCAGTGGCAAGATATATAATCAAGACTACTGGAGGAAGCTGAAGATGCAGACATTCAGGTCGTACAATCGGTGAGACCAGGGGTCGCTTGAAACATGTGGGAATCGATCGTCCACTATCTCCTTGACGATTTGAGATGCGAATGTCGTTTCTCTCTATAGCAGCAGCCCACATACGTAGACTAGAAGACTGACCAGCGCCCACATCGGTAGGTCTAGGTAAGGGACCGTTAACCCATGGCTGAGAGGAGATTCTGGTGATGGCATGCAATGAAAATGGACGCAATTTCCAAGTAGATCGTGCACACCAACCATGGACGGTGCGCAATCTGTAGAGACGTCCTACCAACACCGTGTATTCTATAATTCCGAATTCCGAAGCACACACAGGCTTCCTGTGAATAGCACAGGACGTTCTAGAAAATGATCACCACACAACACTGGGGTCTATACATTAATCGGAACGAACAAGCCACACGAACATCGCAGACCACGAGAGCAGCTTTTGTTTGGCAGCCATCTTACCGAAACTCTAAAAACGCTAATAAGATGGATCTAAACTGACATGGCTGCAGATTAAAATGTACATGTTTTACAAGCCTTTAATTAACCTGACATGACTTGTCTGTTCACGTGGACTTCTATTTCTCCTATTTTAACAAACTTCCACATAACATAGATAGCTTATGTATTGTACACAGCCTTTACTAATGTGACCTGTTAATTTGTCTAATGTTGACGGATCCTTGGCAGATCATTCAAAAGCTTCTAAGTTGTTGGAAAAAAAAGAAAAAAAAGCAACAACAAATCTCCTTGCGTCGACAGCGAAATCGGCAAATTCAAGTCTCAATCGAACTGGCACACGAGTACTAACCGAAGTAAACATTAAAGATAAGGCAGAACAAGAAACCGACGATGATCCAGTATGATATTCAAAGATTAAAACCAGAAAGGAATGTTGACCAACACAAATAAATTTAGAAAAAATGAAACCAAATACGCCAATTCATCAAAGAAATAACAAGAGAAAATAAAAAAATACGCTCCTGTAGAGTTCCCCTTTCAAACACTCCCATTTCTTCCACCCCCACCCAAAAAAACAACAACACCCCCCACACCCACCCCTTCCACCCAGAATAAACCCAGAAAACACATGTTTGTATTCATAACAACTTGTCAAAAAATGTTTACTTCTTTCGATTGAAACTTAATCCATACAAGGCTGTTCTTATTTCTAAATGCCCACAATGAGTGATCCTACAGTAGCAGTCGCTTTACTCACATTCCAATCGTGCTGATGAAGGTGGAAAAGCGAACTCCAGGGGGTTGTACTATGCTTGGCTTCATCTGCTTGTCGCTCACAACTACAGAGATCATGTCGAATTCGTTGCTATGAGAAAGGTCAGAAAACGTGTGTGGAAATGAGATGGATGTCTTGGTCAGTATATTTCGTCTGGTCCTGATTAATATTGTTTCATCAGAATTGTTTGTTGACCAGACTTTAGCCTCTTCTCCTCACTCATCCAATCTGGAAGACCAATTCACTCAAGTCACATCGAACACCAGTCATTTACACAGGTTAAAAGACATATGTGAAATACCGTTGTGGGTTTCCAAGAAAATTTAAGAAAGAAGTTATGATACTAGTTCCAGGAATAAATGAGTGAAAATCAGTTTTCTTGGAGGTCAGAAGCAGAGACTGACGGTGACTCGTGAGATACAAGTTTCGGTCCGGCTTAAGGTTGGACTGCGTAATGTGCCACTGCACGTCGGGATTACCTGGGCAGGTGAGACATATTTTGAATTAATAAGAATTGACGGCACATTGATTGTTTACAGCAGTGCCATTTAACTAAACTTAACTTAACTTAACTTAACTTGACTTGACGTAACTTATCTTAACTTAACATAACTTAACTTAACTTAACTTAACTTGACTTGACGTAACTTAACTTAACTTAACTTATCTTCTTTGGGAAGAACACTAACGTCAGGTAAAAGATACTGATCAAACATGTTAGTCAGGGTCAGGCAAAACATACTGGCCAAGACCTTCACCTCGGCTTCCTAGTAGCCCTCCCTGGAAACGGGCTGTTTTCATGACAGCCTGGCTATCGACGTGAGGGATTGATGTGATCTCCATAGTAGTGAGTCACACACAGATGAAGCCAAGCATAGCACAACCGCCTGGAGGATCCCGGTCCACCTTCATCAGCACGCTCGGGATGTGAGGAAAGCTACTACAACCCGCCACTTAACGTCCTTTTCAGGGCGCACAAAAGAGTAACCTACTCATTGTGGGCATTCGCAAACAACAACTTGACTTCTTTATACTGGTTTAGAAGACTCTGCACGGTCTGTATTCAACCAGTTTCTTATACTTCGGTTGATCTAAAAATAACTATGCGCTTCCAGCTTATTCTTGAGTGCATTAATTGAACCTGCCTCCACTATTTCCTGTGGCAATGCATTACAAGCATTCACCACTCTTTGACTAAAACAAATTGTATAGTATCTAATCTAGACCGTTCTTTAATTAATTAGTGGCTGTACCCTTTTGTTCTTGTAGACAGTTGTACTTTGAGAAACTTGTTATAGTCTAATTTATCCTTTCCCATGGTTATCTTATAAACCTCGAATTCTTCTCCATTTCTAGACACAACGGGTCGGTTTTTCAGAGTCGCCCCTTATAACTATATTTATGGAATCCCACTATCAGTTGTGTTGCACTTCTTTGTATTGCTATCAGCATATTTATATCCCCTATACGATAAGGACTCCACACCTGTACACAGTACTCCAATCTTGGTCCAACTAATGCTTTATACAGTTTAACTTCCGTGTTCCGATGTTTAAACTTTCGTTTTATCATGCCTTTTTCAATGCTACCTGGGCTTGCTGACTACTACCTCCAGGCTATAAAGGGCGGTGGGTCTTGGGTGTCTTAGCCCCAACTAATGTACAAGTAGCTTTTTGAAAACGATCCTTATATATTATTTCTTATGCTCATAACAGTTTTGGAAGTCGTTTGATAAAACACTTTGACAGGCTTAGTTGGGTTTAATGTTTTTTCCTTCTTTTCGGGCTTGTAGCGGGAGAGTACACTTCACCAACTCTTACAATTTGACTCGACCTGAACTTTAAACGTGTCTGTGTCTGAGAGAAAAGGGAAGAGGAAATTCTCGCTTGGCTGAGCAGTTATAGCAATCGGTTCTCACGTTAAAACTGTCTAGGTACTAAATCTATTCATAAAAAAACTGAAAATGAGTTCTTGAACATAGTACATGGTCATTCATTCTAGGCATCTCAGTCTTTGTAGACCCTGCGCGTGGCATCCCGTGAATAGCCTCTCAGGGCGCAAGCCTGGGCGTTGAATAAGGAGACCATATGCTGCCCAAACTGCAGGATCCCCCTCTCGGCATCGCTAGTGCAATCCAAAGGAATGCAAAACACGACAATTTGGCACCAGCTCAGCTGCAGGAGCTGCCGGAATGAGTTCGCAATTTTTTAACCATCCACCTTAGGTGATACCACTCCGGATTTTCTGCCTGAGTTTACTCCCGTAGCCCTACCCTCTCCAAAGGTTTCCACAAGACAGTGAAGTCGTGCCCGCAGATGCAAGTTACTCGAGACATCCGATGATACTCTCATCGTCCCAAGATTAGCCAGCACTCTCTGGGACTTGTGGGTTTAAAATCAGAGTCCCTCCTCTCCAGGCGAACTGTCTGAACAGGCTAACGAGCTTCGTCTACACGGGTTTAGAGTCAGAGTTTCCCTTCTCCTAGATTGGCTGCCAACCAAGGCTAATGAGCTCAATCTGTCCACCCAGTTATACCGCCAGGTACTCGGTCGCGCCCACATCAGGCTCTGTGAGAAACAGGGGGCCCCTCATGAACGTGGTGCTGGGGACACAATAATGTAGAAGAGGCCATGGGCGTGGAAACTCCTGAACGGCAAGCCGGACAGTGAATCCAGCGACGATCTCTACACCTGGAATGGAGAGGCTATATCAGGCACTTTCACTTTCCTTTAACGAGCGGGACGTCCAGCCCAGACCTCGCTCCACCCCAGTACATAGTAGAGTTGTCGAAGAATTGACAGCATTGAAGGGAGCACGATATTTCACCTTGCAAACGAAAGTACGCCCTGTGCAATTCCGTATTACAACTGCATCGCCGACGGCAGCAACTAATATGTACCATCATTTGCCTTTTCGGTATCCGAATTGAAAAGTAGTGATATCGATTGCCTATGATATTGAAAATACTGATCTTTGAAACATACTCTGAATAAATTAACGGTGTACAAATTGCGGCCCAGTTGTTATATTTGTCCCCTGCAATGTGTTTAACGCGACCCTAACAGGTACACATTCCAGTTCAAGCACAACAATGCGACAGGTACCAGCTTGGATATATAAATTATGTCGTGAAATTCTCAGGTAATAAAGAGAGACAAGGGAGACAAAAATAACTTTCGGAGAAGCTGATTCAAGGCCGATGCTAGAATAATGAGAAGAGATGCAGAACGAAATGAAGAAAATTGCACAGAGCACCACTGCTTGGAGACGGTTGATTGATTGGGTATGCATTAGCAAGATGCTGATAGGTAAAATAAAATTATAAGGCGAGCCTGAGGTGGTAATGTGGATTTACGCTTGATAGGTATGGTTCAGATACTACGAGTAGTATGGACAAGAAACAACGCAACCTTTTCTCTTCTCTTACCTCACTCTGTTTCATTTGACTCTGTCCCACAGTCACACCCTTGCACAACTTTCACACGCGCCCTCGTGGTAAAGCCCTTCCATTGCACTTTGGTTGGGCTAGCTTCTGAGGGCGCACAAACCTAGCATAGGTACATACAGATGCACACATGCATCCAAGCACTGGTTTATGCGTCCTGATATCGCCCAATGGACTACGGTCTGGGGTGGAAAATGGCGCGCCTCCGCCAGTAGAAACTAGTGAGGCAAACATCTAAGCAAAAAAAAAAAAAAAAAAAAGAACGGAGTCTACGTTTTCTGACAAAAAGTCTTCATCATAACGAATCAAGGGACAATACTGATTAGAACTGAAACATCATGGAAGACAATACGAATATACACAGGAGATGTGAACACGTTCATATGATATAAAATAAAACTCAGCTGTATGATCTGAATATTGAAGAGCAGCACAGATGACGCCTAACAGGCCGTGGTCCTAATCTTACTCTCGTGGTCTATTAGTCTATCATGGATGCCACTAGGCCAAGGATTTGACTGAAGTTCACACTAGTCGACGACTTACACTTGTGTTTACCGAAACATGTTTCTTTTTTCAGTTTGGATTAGTTAGTTCGTTCATCTTATGGTGTATTTTACCTCCGATTATGAGAAGCAAGACTAAGGTCTGGTCAGGCACAACATACTGATCAGACATATTAATCAGGGTCAGGCAAAATATACTGGCCAAAACCCTCACTTCGGCTTTTCCGCAGCCCTTCCTGGCTAAAGAGGTGAAGTATCGACGTGATCTCTGTAGATGTGAGCGATACGCATATGGAGCCAAGCATAGCACAACCGCCGTGAGAACCCCGGCCCAACTTTCACCAGCACGCTCGGGATGGGAGGAAATCTACGACAACCCGCCACTTAACTTCCTTTTCTGAGAGCACAATAGAGCAAACCTACTCGTTGTGGGCAATCGCAAACAACATCTAGGTCTTATTGGTGGTTTTTTTGTATTCGTATGATGAGTTCCCTTCCTCGCTGTCTTGTATTCAGCGTCTGTAATTATGCTGCCACTAGTGCAATTGTAGAACACTCGCTTTTCATGACAAAGGTGCTGACTACGAATCGCGTTTTCAGTACTCTTTTGTCGACCCAACTGTAAATTGGTACCTGGCATACGACTAGGAAAGTATCAGGCAGCGTGCAAAGGAACTGGCCAGTCTACCTCATACAAGATACAAGTTGTAGTTTTATGATTATAGAAGTGTGGACAAAGATACAGCAGTAAATTAGCTGACATCAACCGGCTACTCATAGCTGGCTGCTTGCCCCAGGGTCAGCGAACACCTCAGATGCCGGATGTTGCGTGTTCGAATCACGGAGGTGACCGGGATTGTTTTTTCATGTGGATCTTCTAATAAACATTCTCCTGATCTCTGGATAGTGAGATCGGACCCCTGATCTCTGGATAGTGGGGTCGGACCCCTAATCTTTGGGTAGTGAGATCGGACCCCTGATCTTGGTAGTGAGATCGGACCCCTGATCTTGGTAGTGAGATCGGACCCCTGATCTCTGGGTAGTGAGATCGGACCCCTGATCTCTGGGTAGTGGGGTCGGACCCCTGATCTCTGGGTAGTGAGATCGGAGCCCAGATCTCTGGGTAGTGAGATCGGAGCTAAGATCTCTGGGTAATGAGGTCGGACCCCTGATCTCAGGGTAGTGAGGTCGGACCCCTGATCTTTGGGTAGTGAGATCGGACTTCCGTGTTGAATGTCGAGCACGTTAGAAATTCAATGACAGTTGGAAATAGAAAAGAGTAGGATTAGCGATCGCTGTCCGGAAAAAATTCAAGTTAAAAATCTACCCAGTTATTTGTACCTTTCCCCAGGTGGTTTGTTAAGAGCAGCTATTGATGGCGCCTAACTGACTATATGTCTACTTAGTGTTTTAGTCCATTAAAATGGACTCGCACAACTGTAAAAACCACCCTCCATGAAAGTGGTTGTATACAGACTCTGTACTCTTCTAAAACAGTATAAAGACGTTAAGTTAGGTCAAGTCAAGTTAAGAGCTGGACAAGCACCTGTTTCATCTTCAAGTGGTGGTCATGGAAATAAGTGCATTAGTATAATCTGGCTAAGGCAATAGAGATCGTAGTATGAAGGCAACTCAGCAGCACCCCCCCCCCCCCAAAAAAAAAAAAGCCAGCTGAAATCTGAATTGTCGTGCCGAAACGCGCTATCTCGCTGTAAACTACATCGCAACATCATATTCAGGTCCATCGTGGAAGAAGAAAAATGGGCGGAAGTCTCTAACATCTTCATTCCCCAACAGTAGTATAACATCTATGGGACAGACTATTACTTTTAAAATGTAGATACCAATTTACAGCTGGTTATCCTGGAGCGTGAGATGATCGGGAATTTGAACCCAGTACCATCAAACACCCTAACCACTGTTTACCCATATATTTTCTATTCACAAAACATATTTCAAGTAAATTCTCTAATAATACTTAACTCGAACGAAGGATAATCCAGAGGGTAGTCCGCTCCTACCAACACAACAGAAATAAAAGGATAACACGTTTTATAGATCATTCTTGCATGCCAGTATTGCACACAGTTTATTATTAGAAGTTTCTGGGAGAGGGGGAATTCCAGTAAATTGCGTGGCAAAATTAGTAATCCAAACGTTTTTTCCCGATTTCTGCTTTTATCCGAGCAGTTTTTATATTATCTGATCACTGGTTTGTAATCAATGGGGTGTGGCGGTTTGCGGCCAAGGTCAGGTGAAAAGAAATATACTAAAGTCCTCATAACTTATATTGCAACAGCCTTGTCAACGAGGTGGGGATCGACGCTGTTATCAGCATTGTAGCGTTCCGGTACTTGCATCTTATTTCGACCCAAACAAAACAAAATTATATTTTTAGCCCACACTTTTTAGGTAGTGTTGTCACAGAATAGTGCATTTTTAACTGTTGAGGGTGTCAAACATTCTACAAAAGTAGATGAGAATTCCTGCATCTGCTGCCGCTTATTACTATCTTCTGAGCAATGAATTTCTTGAATCTGTCAACGTTGGTCCATGATAAGGAGAGTAGAATCCAGTTTCTACAGCCGCATGGCATTATCCATGCTATCATACGATGTAATAAAAAGCATAGTATCTAACCCTTACCCTAACCATAACCCTAATAATAACCATAAGTCTAACCTCTATCTTAACCATTCGCAAAGCTGAATATAACAATCTTTTGTACACTTCTGTATTTATCTAAGTCTGAATATGTCTTGACGTATTTATTTAAAATACAATTATATCGACCTGTCCTCCCCTTAACTCGAAATGGAATGTCCAGTGATGTACATATGATTTCATATAACTCTGTTTGGGGTGAATTAACATGCAAGTACCGACTAGTCTACTATGAAGCTCAACATTGAACTACAGCCAGTATGACCCGTACTACCTTCTGCAGTACTGCTTGGGAGATAAGAAGAGCCGCTGTAACCTGCCACAACAGAAACATCGACAGATGTGACGATCTTTGCATGAGAAGCTTATCAAAACACTAACGGGCAATCATTGATAGACATCATATGGGACAGTAGATTGTGTTGATCCATGACGCAGTCACTAGTCGGCATGGCACACGATAATGACAATAACTATACAATCCTGTCTATGACAGGCAATAGAGTACTTTTAAATTATCACATAATCTAAATCACACAACATTCCTAATCCAATCCTAAAATACACTTACTATGTTCTAATAATAACTACATGATCCTTCAATAAAGTTGTGGAAATTGTCATTGAATCAGGTCAGGTCAGGTCATCTCGTAATCAGTGAGGTCGTTGGGGCACACATGAAGACATCCTCACAACCCCACGCCATCCTTCTCTGTCAGCAGACGCTGCCTGTGCCTCTTCTGGTCTGAGATTGGTCCATTCTTTTATGTTGTCCTCCAACCTCTTTTGGGACGGCCTCTTCGTCGTGTTGCACCTTTCAATGCAGGATCGTGTTTGCAAGACCATTTGATCTCGATATGTGACAGTACCAAGCGAGTTTCCTTATTTTGGCAGTTGCCAAGAGATCTTCAAAAGGCCCTATTGCTTTTGTAATTATATCTCGTATTTCTTCATTTGTAACTCGATGACGTTTAAAAGCCTTCTGAAACATCCAATTCCTGCATCCTTTGCTGAAGGTAAGCTGTAACTGTCCATGTCTCACAGGCATATAGGAATATTGACTGGACCAATGTACGCATTAATCTGATTTTCGTGCATAGTGCTAACTGTTTATCTTGCCAGATTTTGTTAAGCCGTGGAAGCGCCGCTATTGTCTGTGCTATTCTGGCCAACTTCTCACATTTTTATCCTTCATCACTGACAATTGATCCCAGACATTTAAAACGGTCGAGTTCCTGACCATTAGCTTTTATCTTACTGTTGAAGCCCTCGGCGTTGTTGGTCATTAATTTTGTCTTTCCAGCGTTTATCTCCATACCATAGTCAAGAGCTGTTTCATCGAGCCTTCTGACCCATTCCTGGAGTTCTGCTTCTGAACCCGCCAACCCGTCGATATCATCTGTAAAATAAAGGTTGGTAATCGTTCGGCCCTCTATCTTGACAGTACCAACGTGACCTCCAAGTGCCTCACTCATAATTTCCTACGGAAATATTTTCAAAAGAGTTGGAGAGAGTGTACACCCCTGTCTTGTATCAAGTGATGTGCGAAACCAGTCCCCACGCCTCTCATTCACAAGAATTGCTCTGGACGGCTTGTCATTCAGGTGTTCAAGGGACTTCATGATATTTCCGTGAATTTTATACATCCTCATGGTTGCCCAAAGCGCTTTATGCCATACCCTATCAAACGCCTTCTTAAAATCAACAAACACATGTTACAGTTTTTGCTGCTGTTGTACATATTTCTCGCTTAGCAACCTTAAATTAAATATCTGTTCTGTAGTGCTTCTTCCCTGTCTGAACCGTGCTTGCTCCTCATCAATGATGTTCTTTGCTTGGGGTTTCAATCGGTCGAGGATTAATCTAAACATGACCTTGCTAGGGTGACCGATGAGGCTTATTGTTCTGTAGTTTTTGTGCAGCTTTAGGTTTCCGGACCATTGATTTTGTCCATAAGTCCGGGCAGTTTCCTGTCGCCCATGTTTTGTTGCAGTTGTATTGAGCTAGTATACTCTATAGTTTTTTCGCGTTCTCCTTATTTCTCTATTCCACAAGGTGGTGTGCGTTGCACAGTGATTTTTATTTGCGCCTGTCGGCCCAGTGCATCCGACTTCAGCATGCATTTTATGTAAGGGTCTCCTCCCTCCTGCATTTTCTAAGGGTTTGCTTCCCCGGGTTAACGGCCGGTGCTGTGATGGGGATCGTACAATTTTTTTCCAATAAAATTCAACTCGTCATTCATAAAACTTCTTTCAATAAAATTTAACTCGTCATTCGTAAAACTTCTTTCAATAAAATTTAACTCTTCATTCGTAAAACTTCTTTCAATAAAATTTAACTCGTCATTCGTAAAACTTCTTTCAATAAAATTTAACTCGTCATTCGTAAAACTTCTTTCAATAAAATTTTACTCTTCATTCGTAAAACTTCTTTCAATAAAATTTAACTCGTCATTCGTAAAACTTCTTTCAATAAAATTTAACTCGTCATTCGTAAAACTTCTTTCAATAAAATTTAACTCGTCATTCGTAAAACTTCTTTCAATAAAATTTAACTCGTCATTCGTAAAACTTCTTTCAATAAAATTTAACTCGTCATTCGTAAAACTTCTTTCAATAAAATTTAACTCGTCATTCGTAAAACTTCTTTCAATAAAATTTAACTCGTCATTCGTAAAACTTCTTTCAATAAAATTTAACTCGTCATTCGTAAAACTTCTTTCAATAAAATTTAACTCGTCATTCGTAAAACTTCTTTCAATAAAATTTAACTCGTCATTCGTAAAACTTCTTTCAATAAAATTTAACTCGTCATTCGTAAAACTTCTTTCAATAAAATTTGACTTAGCATATGTACAACTTTGCTAGAATAAAATGTGACTCGGCATCCGTACATTTGCCGAATATTCGGTTCGGTTAAAGGTGAACGGTAATGCTGTGCAGAAGTTGGTGGAACACAAGAGGAACCTAAAGCATTGCATCGAAAGCAGGAACAAAAAGTGACAGAGGAACTGTTTTCAGAATTGGAAATGAGTAAGGAGAGGTTTTTCCACTACATAAATTAAGGATCTGTGTTACCATTGGGAGAAGACACAGAATCTGGAGGGAAAATGGCGTCCTTAGATTGCGGTAGACAACATGGGCATTAACCTGTTCATTGATATTACCCGAGTTGTCTGCCGGGGTCTTTGTGTATGACAAGGACAAGAATAGAGCGACTACCTCACAGGGTAAGAAGCGACTAACTGTGTTACATGGCATAACACTGACATGGTTAAGTGGTTTGTTTAGAGCAGCATAGATGGCGCCAAACAAGTTGCGGGTTTACTTTGTTTTAGTGTTAGAGTTTATTAAGATAGACTCGCACATCGGCGGCACGTGTCTCAATGCAACGCAATAATACGATGCTCGAGCTGAGCCCGCTTATCCAAGAAATCATCCTACCAGTTATATCCAGATCAAAGCAACGAGGAGGCAGACATACTGTGAAAAGAAGGTGCAAGACTACCACAACCAGATCATAGTGTGACCTACGAAGAGTCCAAAAGGCTTATTAGGCCAGATACATGACCAAATGGGAAACAGAACATACTGGCTACACGAAAAACGATGCCTATTACCAGTTGAACAGAAGAGAGCAGGTCGTGGTCTTCAGACTCCGCACAGGCCACAATAGACTGAGGTACCACCTATTCAATAAATTGAAGATAGGTGGCACTGACGAATGCTCGTGTGGTATAGGGAAAATGACCGCTGAACATTTGCTGCAAAACTGCCCGACATACGAGGATCAGAGAAAGCACATGTGGCCATCACCAGTGGCAACACTAGACAAGCTCTATGGCAGTGTCGACAGCCTCAGGATGACCGCTGCTTTTTTCGAAAAAATACAGGTTGACGTCTGACAGCGTACGAAGAAGAAGAAGAAGAAGAAGAAGAAGAAGAAGAAGATATCCAGATCATACCAGAGCTGGGACCTGAACCAGGGGCATCTGTCCTTGTAGAAGTACAGGTCGACTAAGAACTAAGATGATATTACTGTTGTCCATTTCAGAAACGTTTAGAAAAATTGTCAAAAGCACGCATCCTTGGACAGATTTTTAGGTAAAGAATGGTACTTGTCGGTCTATTCCCCTGAATTAAATTTTTCCCCAACAGTACCCCTGCCGTACCGCAGTAAATGTTTTTCTTCAAACCGATTTGACATTCAGTTTTCTTTCGTATCATTTACTTTACAGAAATGTGCTGAGCAGTGGCGCCAAAACTATTGTGAAATGATGTAATTTATTGTATCTTAAATATTTGTATTGGAAATTTATGTTTAAAACGTTGAATAATTGTTGTCTTGACTTTCTTTCGATGGTTTTTGTTGTGTTTCAATGTTGCATATCTTGCAATATGATTAATAAAGACCTATTTCTGTTTTTACTGCATGCGACGAGGTACTGTTATGGATACATTTTAATTCAGGCGAATAAACCGACAATATCCCATAATTTCACAATAATATTGGCGTCACTGCTCAGGAAATTTTCGTAAAATATAGGAAAGAAAACCGGATGTCAAATCGGGTTTAGAGAAACACTTTTAACTGCGGTGCGGAGTAGAAAAATGTATTCGGCATTCGTCCAAACCACAATTTGAATGCATTGTGTACGAATAGCAAGGTCCTACTGTATATCATTTTGTAATACTATGTCCGTGAGAATCATAACAGGGGTCCCGACAACCAGCCTATTGTATTAGAGGAAATGATTACGAATGAGTGACAGCGGGGCAAAACAAAATGAGGTGGGAAATTCAGACCACACAATGCTCCAGGGAATAAATGAGTTTGCAAACGGTAAGATTCGGGGAGAAGGGTTGTGGGGGTGTGGGGGGTCGGACTTTGTAGCATCAGTAAAATCAGAAAAATTGAGCTTCATTGTAAGATGGGGAACGAAACTGCACATGAGCTGTCCTCACATCTGAAACATCTGAACATTGAAATGTCTACTGAAAGACTTGATCACCAGCATATTCGTACCAACACTGTGTTATCAGTGTCAAACGTAGACATTAACCTAGACACAGGAGAGAAAGATCACGGGCCATGAGATGAGATGCTTGAGAAGGACCAGCAATATCACTAGGAGAGACAGATTGAGGAATGATAGCATTCGACAAATTATCGAAATAAGATCACAGAGAAAGAGAGACATTGGAGTGGATAGAAAGCAACATTACAGGCTACCTGTGCGCTTATAACGTACGGCGATCTGGTAGTGGCAACCGCGACAGTGCCACGAGGAACATCCAAGTGCACGCAAGATGTATCTTACACCGCCACGGAATGTCGACAACTGCAGCGATGAGCCTGGCCCTGGACAGACAATTGTGGCTCCCAACAACGCGTTGCAGCGTAAGTGAATAAGATAAGATCAGAGAGCGAGAGAGAGAGAGAGAGAGACAGAGAGATGATAATGATGATGATATAATCCCTTCAGCTGTGAGCTGGTAGCTCTTGACAACCCAATGGCTCCCGGACAAAAGTACGCGTTCTTCTCACATTGTTGTAGTGATGTCTATATTGTGTTGTGTATGGTGGGGTGTGGTGGTAGCAGTAGATTCCACAGATCGGTCAGTCTTGGGCACAAAGTCAGGAGGTGCTCGACTGACTCCTCGTGGTCATGACAGAGTCTGTAGTTTGGTTCACGTAGTGGGTCTAATCTATTCAGATTTTTGTTGAGAGTGGCATGACCTGTTCTCAGTTTGAAGATCAAACTCTGGTCTTTTCGTTTCAGTTTCCTGGCTGGGTCCTAAGGATCTAATTTTGCTTGGTGTTTGAAATATATTCGTCCTGTCTGGGATGTGGCACATTGATCTAGTCCCTCCTGTATATAGTTATTTTTCAGGATTTGCTTGCAGTGAGAGAGAGAGAGAGAGAGAGAGAGAGAGAGAGAGGGAGAGCGATACTTAGAGCGATATTGTGAGAGACAGATAGAGACAGTAACAGGACAGCGGTGAACAGATTCTATAAATCTTACATCACAAATAAAACTCGCGCACAGTACACATATTCCAATACTACCATTAGATTATTGTAAAGCACGCATTTCGATTTCTCGTGCTCTCCAGGTATCATGGCGTGTTATCACCTTATTTATTGTGTTGCTGCAAGTTTTGGTCTAAATCTGATGACTGCTTCTTTTGAATTATTGTGTACTTGTCGGCAGTGGCGTATCAACGGAGAACCAGCTTAATTTGGACGTTTTGGACGCTGCATTATGGGTCTTTAATAGGTTAAACCATTTCTCTGCTATCATACGTTCTGTTTACAGTCCTGGATTATTGTAGAAAATGGATATTTGTGATTTACTGATTTTGCTGTTTATGATTCACTTCTGTTACGTCTAATCTAAATGGTAATATTCTCACAATATTTCATAGTGATGTTCTTAATCGTGAAACTTTATCATATGTACAGTCGCTAAATGGCTAAGGGTGATGCAATTTTCTTTTTTGTTCCATTGGTAACCCGTTCATATATTCAATCCCTGTCTATGTGGCCTTTCTTTAACACTATCAATACATCGTTTTCTTGTTCTTCCTCTTACTCGGACGACCTGTTGTCTGTTGTTATAGGATAGCGCTACGAGTCATTCTAGAAACATCCCAGTTATCAAATGACCGCAAAAAATAATTATCAGACCGTATCATTGGATTAGAGATCCTTATGTGTGTTTGTTGTTGTGTGTTTGTTGTTGCGTGTTTTGTTGTGTGTTTGTTGTTGTGTCTTTGTGTGTGTATGTGTTTGCTGTTGCGTCTTTGTGTGTTTGTGTGTTTGTTGTTGTGTGTTTGTTGTGTATTTGTTGTTGTGTTTGTATGTTTTTTGTTGTGTCTTTGTGTGTTTGCATGTTTGTTGTTGTGTGTTTGTGTGTTTGTTGTTGTGTGTGTGTTTGTTGTTGTGTCTTTATGTGTTTGTGTGTTTGTTGTTATGTGTTTGTGTGTTTGTTGTGTGTTGTTGTGTGTTTGTTATTGTGTGTTTATGTGTTTGTTGTTGTGTGTTTGTGTGTTTGTTATTATGTGTTTGTGTGTTTGTTGTTGTGTGTTTGTATGTTTGTTGTGTGTTTGTTGTTGTGTGTTTGTTGTTGTGTGTTTGTTGTGGTTTTTTTTGTCAATGAAATTTTCAAATTAATTCAATTTTCTACTCTCTCATTTTTATAGTGTATTCGATGTCTGCTTCTTCTTCTTCTTCTTCTTCTTCTTCTTCTTCTTCCTCTTCTTCCTCTTCTTGTATTTTTCTTCTTCTTCTTCTTCTTTTTGTATTTTTCATCTTCTTCTTCTTCTTCTTCTTCTTCTTCTTCTTCTTCTTCTTCTTCTTCTTCTTCTTCTTCTTGTATTGTTCTTCTTCTTCTTGTATTTTTCTTCTTCTTCTTTTTTTTATTTTTCTTCTTCTTTTTCTTTTTCCTTGTCTTCTTCCATTCTATTTCTTATTCTTGTTCTTCTTTTTTCCCTTTTTCTTCCTCTTCTTCTTCATCTTCTTCTTCTTCTTCTTCTTCTTCATGTTCTTCGTCTTTCACTCGATCCTTTTCTTTAAATTTTTCTACTTCTTCGTTATCTTCTTCTAGTACTTCTTTTCTCTTTTTCTTCTTCTTCGTCTTCTTCTTTGTGTTTTGCTCTTGTTCAGCTTTACATAAGATTATATGTAGTCATGTTTATCAAATTGATAATTAATGTTGACCTGTGCAGCATCTTATATTTTCCATCCTCTTATTTCCAAACCAATTTGATTGTAACGGAGATATGTTGAAAAACCCCCAAAAACTTGTATTGTTAGGGGTCATTGGTAGGTTTGACCTGCTTTGTTTCGTTTGTATTTTTTTTTTTTTTTTTTTTGGCAGACGAAAATCCGCTGGTAACTTGCCAAGTCAATCCCAGTATATGTTAGACCTTGGAATATACTTTGAATACTTGGAATTCTGGTATTCAAACATGCATGTTAATTTCTGTTACCAGGTAACTGAATGCTTCGGCTATATGTAGTCGATATTTATACAACGTCCTGCGGCTTATTAGGCCTGAGGGAAGATACAAATAATTTGGGTAGATTTTTTAACTGGAGTTAGAGGCCGTTAAGCCTGCTTAGTTGGCTAGGCTCGAGCAGCTTATTACTCCACTGCGCTGGGATGAGTGCCACGAAGGGTGGTTAACAGATGTGCTAGTCCATCTTAAAAGTCTCAAATACTAGAGCAAAGTAGACGCGCAGTCTTTTAGGCGCCATCTACGCTGCTCTAAATAAACCACGCAACCATAGCTGATGTTTTGCCATATCATACAGTTAGTCGTCTATCACGACATCCTCTCTATGGGACACTGATGCTAATCTTATCGTTGTCACACACAAAGACGCCGGTATAGCCTTGATCAGTCAGACTTTCTTGTAAAACGTCAGCTTCCAGAGAACTACATGTAAGATAGATAGTGGTCTTGGTTATTATATTACGCCTGTTTCTAACGCACCGTCCTGGTCAGTATGTTGGGCCTGGCCGGACTAGCGTCTCAGTTCACCATATCCTAAGATGAAACTGGGTGAGAAGACGATCAAGTAATGAACCGTTCGTGAGATTATAACCTCTAAATGTGTAATATGTTCGGTTGTTTCCCTTGTTAATCTGGAAGCAGCTTATTCTTTCTCGTTCATCTTCAGACCTCTACTTCAAGGACTCTAACGAAGGTAGCAGTCAACAATGCAATTCCGTACAGCTTCTTGTGGAACAATGCTGGCTGTTGCCAAATTCTACTTCTTTTGTCGGTATACAGTACAGTCCTCATGACGGCAGAACACATTTTGTAGTCCTGCCCACTGTAAAATAGATACGGTTTGAACTATTTTATTAAACATCTTTTATCTAATTGATATTGGTATACCATACAAAAAAATAATTAAAATTAAAATTGGCATCTTTCAGAAATTACAAACTTTTAGAAACCTAGTTTGAAACTGCAGAAAGCTTAATCGGTATATACCTTGAAAAGTCTATTTCGTATATTAAAAATACACGATCAATTGTATCGAGATTCTTTTGCCATTGGCAATACTCTTGTTTTGACACTTATTGAGTTATTTTTGTGTACTTACAACGATGTTATTCTACTATTGAACTATTAAACATCGTAAACGGGATTAAGATGCTGAGCAGCGCATGAGCTGCAGTGGTCAGCGACCCATAGCTGACTGCTAGCGTCAGGGCTAGCGAATCAGAGCTGCCAAGACCCTTCTACACCTCCACGCGGTGATCCTGGATAACAGACTGCAGCCGGGCAGACTGGCTAAGGAGAAGGGATCGAAGAGGGAATGCTAACCCGGTACTCAAAAAATGATTGCTGAAGGGTTTGGTAGCGGGAGGTTGAGAACGAAGAAGAAGAAGAAGAACAACAACAACGTAAACATATAACAGCATGAGTCTCACACGTCTATTCAAGCAGATATCTCAGATCTTAAAAATGGGAATAATTAAATGCTTTGTGCATTCAGTTTTATTGTATGGAGTAGAAACCTGGACCATGACCAAGAAAATGGAGAGTAGTATTGACGCCTTTAAAATGTGGGTGTTCACAAAACTTGGACGAGTTTCTTAGAAAAGTAAGGAAACAAATAGCGAAATTCTGATACAACTGAAGGTGGAGAATATACTTCTGAAGGAAATAAAAAGCAGAAAAATAGAATATGTTAATCATTTCACGCGACATGACAGTCTGCTAAATGTTGTATAGGAGGGAAGAGTAGAGGAAAGTGGGTGCAAGAGATCCAGAGGCCGGCAGAGGTACAGATGGACAGACAACATCAGGATGTGGTCAGGACACAGTTTGTCGAGTGTACCAACCTGGAACGGGACAGTCCTGTAACACATGCTCTGCAGTTTGTTCGTTTGGCCCAGTGCTTTTCAACCTGGCCGCTACTGCCCACTAGTGGACGATTTCAGCTTTCATGTGGGCGGTTCGGAATACCAGGAAATGAGAGAGCTGACACATCAGGAAAGGTGCGGTAGACGAGCAGCCAAACGTACCAGTTGCATACAATCAAAAGGAAAAGATCATTAAATTAATGATAGAGCTTCCAACACAAATACAAGATGACTATCACAAATAAGTAGGCAAGAGCAGTTTGTCATTCTGCACCTCAGAACAGGACACAACCGACTCCGCAGCCACATGTATACACAATTTAGGATTGTCAGCTCAAGTATGTGTACATGTGGACAGGCACCCCAGACTGCGGAGCATATACTTTAGGATAGTCCAGAGTATGAGATTCTGAGGCGGACATACTGGCCAAGAGAAACCACACTGGAAAGGAAACTATGTGTACCTATGTGTGAACTGCAGATGACAGTGAGGTTCATACAAGAGACAACTTTGCAGATTACAATACTCCAAGAAAAAGGAAGAAAAAGTTGGGCGATAGCAGAATAAGTACGTGTTATATTAAAACACAACCTGAGGAAACTATGTCAGAATTTCCCAGCGAGCCAACAAAAGTGAACATTTTCAGAACCTGTGTTTTTTTAGTGGCTGTATACGGTTGTGGAACATTGACAGTTATCCAAAACCTCATTGAAGTTAATCGAGTCCTTTGAGTCGAAATGTTAGAGAAAGGTCATCAGAATACCGTGAGACAAAGAAGAAAAAAAGAAAAAAGAAAGACTAGAGACATTCGACAAGAGTTTAGAATAGAGGAGAACTGGTTTTAAGACAAAGATCTTGAGAGAACGGTAATAGAAGGCATGGTGATGGGCAAGAGAGACAAAGGCAGACCAAGAAGTCGATGGCACCTAGATGTCCACGAATGATTTGGTATGACATTGGAACAGGCTGTGGATTTGACAACAAATCAAGTTTCTTTCAGACGTGCTGTGATGGGAGCGACGTTCTGCAAAGGACGTGGTATATGAAGTATTAAAAACATCCAAAATACACAAACTCTCTGGAAGGTCGCGGAATTTTCTTCAATTTAGATTTTAGCGAGCGGAAACGGAAATTTACCCTGTTGAAAGTAATGCGGGCGCCAAGCATAAAAAGATTAAAGAGCACTGGGTTAGTCCACACGTGTGACAGACTGGAAAGCTCTTTTTTAAAGTATGTGATTTCAATGTCTTCTTATTCACAATCTCCACCCCCTTGTGCAAGTATATCTGCCTTCTTATACAAGATACGCTTCAGTGGGGTGGTACAGACTAAAGTATGATTCACTTTCTGGCAGATAGCTTGTTTAGTTCATTCGCAGGTTAGTGTGCAACTCTTCAGAGCTTGAAGTGCAGACAGTGCATGTATGCAGATGAAAGACGGCGTCAATCTGAATTGGTGCCCTAAATCATATTTGCAACTTCTTTTATTGATTGAATCTCTACTGCAGATGTTTTCCTTAGAATTTACTAGTGGAAATGATCCACGTCGTACACTGATTTTTAGGATAAAATATAAAGATACCAACTTCTTACCAGCATGTGTTACTGTTTCATCTGTGTGTACATGTATCGACGACTACTTTGGGTAGTTTTCTTTGATCATACTCAGTGTTTCTTTGTTCATACTCAGTATTTCTTTGATCATACTCAGTGTTTCTTTGTTCATACTCAGTGTTTCTTTGATCATACTCAGTGTTTCTTTGTTCCTACTCAGTGCTTCTTTGATCATACTCAGTGTTTCTTTGATCATATTCAGTGCTTCTTTGATCATACTCAGTGTTTCTGTGATCATACTCAATGTTTCTTTGATCATAGTGTTTCTTTGATCATACTCAGTGTTCCTTTGATCATACTCAGTGTTTCTTTCTTAATACTCAATGTTTCTTTGATCATACTCAATGTTTCTTTGCTCATAGTGTTTATTTGATCATACTCAGTGTTTCTTTGATCATACTAGTGTTTCTTTGATCATACTGAATGTTTCTTTGATCATACTCAATGTTTCTTTGCTCATAGTGTTTCTTTGATCATACTCAGTGTTTCTTTGATCATACTCAGTGTTTCTTTGATCATACTCAGTGTTTCTTTGATCATACTCAGTGTTTCTTTGATCATACTCAGTGTTTCTTTGATCACACTGTGTTTCTTTGATCATACTCAGTGTTTCTTTGATCATACTGTGTTTCTTTGATCATACTCAGTGTTTCTTTCTTAATACTCAATGTTTCTTTGATCATACTCAATGTTTCTTTGATCATACTCAGTGTTTATTTGATTATAGTGTTGTTTTGATCATACTCACGTGTTTCTTTGATCATACTCAGTGTTTCTTCATTATACTCAGTGTTTCTTTATCATACTCAATATTTCTTTGATCATACTCAGTGTTTCTTTGATCATAGTCAGTGTTTGTTCGATCATACTCAGTGTTTCTTTGATTATACTCAGTGTTTCTTTCTTAATACTCAATGTTTCTTTGATCATATTCAGTGTTTCTTCGACTATACTCAGAATGTCTGTGATCATAGTGTATCTTCGATCACAGTGTTTCTTTGATCATACTCAGTGTTTCTTTGATCATACACAGTGTTTCTTTGATCATACTCAGTTTCTTTGATCACACTCAGTGTTTCTTTGAACATACTTAGTGTTTATTTGTTCATACTCAGTGTTTCTTTGTTCATACATAGTGTTTCTTTGATCATACTTAGTGTTTCTTTGATCATACTCAGTGTTTCTTTAATCATACTCAGTGTTTCTTTGATCACACTCAGTGTATCTTCATTCATACTTAGTGTTTCTACAATTATAGTGTGTCTTTAATCATGCTCAGTGTGTCTTTGATCATACTCATTGTTTCTTTGAACATAATGTGTCTTTGAACATGGTGTATCTTTGAACATAGTGTGTCTTTGAACATAATGTGTCTTTGAACATAGTGTGTCTTTGAACATAGTGTGTCTTTGAACATAGTGTGTCTTCGATCATATCTAGTGTTTCTTCGATCATACTCACTGAAGAAGTTAAGTTTTGCAGATCATAACACCCATGACCAGTTGCGAAATCACTGATTGATGTTTTAGTTTGTAAGGTTTTGTTAATTGTTCTCATGGTGTTGAGTGTAGGATGGGCTACATCAGTATTGTTTTCATGGATAGGTCTTTACTACTGCTGACATCTATCATTGTATGTACTGCTCACTACTATCATGTTCTTTACTGTTCACTACTATCATGTTCTGTACTGCTCACTACTATCATGTCCTCTACTGCTCACTACTATCATGTCCTCTACTGCTCACTACTATTATGTCCTCTACTGCTCACTACTATCATGTTCTTTACTGCTCACTACTATCATGTCCTCTACTGCTCACTACTATCATGTTCTGTACTGCTCACTACTATCATGTCCTCTACTGCTCACTACTATCACTACCGGGCAAGAGAGGCAGAGACAGACCAAGAAGGCAATGACACCAAGATGTCAAGGAATGCTTGAAATGCATGGCTGGAGATTTGGCAAGAGATCGAGTTTCGTTCAAACTAGTTGTGATGGGAGCGACGTTCTGCAAATAACATACCACATGATGATGCTGTATTAAAAACATCCAAAATATACTTAGAAGACGATCGTGACATTTTCTTCAATGTAGATTTAACTGGGTGGTAAGGATAGTTAAAGTTATTCAAGTGGGCGCCAAGTATAGAAGGGTTGACTTTCCGTTATCTCAACAATTACTTGCATGAATCTCGTCATATTTCACAATAGCAAAACCAGTAATACATTTCTGAAAATAACAGCTAGGGTTCTGGAATGTGGCATAACAAAAGCAGTTTGGTAAACACTATTGTAAATAACTCCCCAACATCTTTAGATACGCTATTGTTTCTTTAATACTGTCTGATATTTGGCTTGGCTTGGCTTGGTTTGTTCTCAATCTCCCGCTACCAAACTCTGAAAGGGCTTAGGTAACAGAATGTAGTCCAGAGAACGAAATGCGTAGTTTACAGCTTGACTGCGATATTTGAACCTTTCGGTCCAACACATCCGACTTCAGCACGCATTTTTTAGTACCGGATTAGCCTTCCCTATTCGATCCCTTCTCCTTAGCCAGTCTCCCCTGCTGCAGCCTGTTATCCAGGATCACTGTGTGAAGTTGTAGAAGAGTCTTGGCAGCTGTTTCGCTGGCTCTGACGCTAGCAGTCAGCTATGGGTCGCTGACCACTGCAGATCATGCGCTGCTCAGCGTCTTGATCCCGTCGGATATATCATCATCATCATCATCAGTCCCGTAACCTAGAAGGTCGTTAAGGCACCGTCATTGCAGTTTGTCGAACCAGTTCCCGCCATATGTCTCGATGTTGCATCAGGGTGTTAGTTTCAGCTTTAGACCTTCCCGTCAATTCTTTTATTTTATCCTTCCATCTCTTTTTTGGTCTCCCTCTCCCACGCTTCCGAGTCCCAGTGCCTTGCAGTCTTGGTCAACCCCACCGATCGTGATATATGTCCATACCATGTTAATTTTTTGTGTTTCTACTCTAGTCAATAAGCTTTTATATCGACCTAACTCCTTCCTAACAATTTCAAGAACACTCTCGTTTGTAACACGACCCAGATATGAAATGCCAAAAATTCTTCGCAAGCAACTAATTCCCATTGCGTAAATTTTACCTTCTAGTTAGTCCAAGTCTCCCTTTGTGTCTGATATAATCAACTAATTTTTTTCTTTGGAAGTAATTTTTGACATGTGAAAGAAATGCTGTTTTTGTTGTTTGTCCATCACGAGTGATGAAGACCTTTTCTCTTTTCATTCAACCAATCTTTTCAGTTAAGTATTCTGTGAATCGGGATTGTGGATGGGTGCGAAGATGGCTGACGAGTCCGATATGAGATCTGCATACTCGCAGGCAGTGGGGAGGGGGGGGGGGGGGTGGCATGGGATGTTCGCTTCACCAGACGATGATAGTTCAAGGGCTTTTCTATTCTATCTCCATTGTTGCCTTTTCTTTTTGGAGCCTCTGATGATGTTGCTCCTCTGCAGATAGCTGTGCGCTAGGTTGTACGGTCTTTGACAGTATATTTCCATTTCTCGAGGTTTATGCTGAAGGTCTTTACAGACGTTTCAAGTGTGTCTTTAAATATGCTTTTTTTCTTCCCGTCTTGGGAGCGTTTGCCCTACTGCATCTCGCCATAGAAGATTACTTTTGGTAACTGACAGTCCAGCATGCGACCAACATGACCCACCCAATAAATCTGTGATTGCATCATGATGGTATCAACGCTAGGGATACCAGCTCTCTTAAGAACAGCAGTGTCCGGATGAGATCTTGCCATTTGATATGCTACACCCTCTTGATGCAAAGTGTGTGAAAATGAACGTCAACTTCCCCGCGAGACGCATGTACAATCAATGTTTCACTTGCATATAACAACATTGGGATCACCACTGCTCTGAACATCATACGTTTCTTCTGAAGGCTAATTCCATTTCGACGCAAGACCTTTAAGTGTAGTCTGCCAAATGTGGCGCTGGCCTTATAAGAAATAAAGACAAAAATAATCAAATATTCTGTCGCCAAATAATCCAATAACAGATTAAAAAAGGATAAACACATTTTGTAAAGCCAACTAATACGGGGCGTCATGGTCAGACACAATATACTGACCACGGCACCGTCTCAGGGGCAGGCCCAATATACTGACCAAGACGCCGTGTCAGGGTCAGGCACAATATACTGAACTAGACGCCGCGTCAAGGTCAGGTCAG
The DNA here is from genome assembly GCA_036924085.1 of Ariolimax columbianus. NCBI lineage: Eukaryota > Metazoa > Mollusca > Gastropoda > Stylommatophora > Arionidae > Ariolimax > Ariolimax columbianus. The sequence goes on from JAVGWX010000021.1 coordinate 17,481,912, forward strand.
GAACAATTTACTGACTAAGACGCCACGTCAACAATATACTGACCAAGACGCCGCGTCAAGGTCAGGTCAGGAACAATATACTGACTAAGACGCCACGTCAACAATATACTGACCAAGACGCCGCGTCAGGGACGCCATTAAAAAGGTGCGACTTTCAATAGGTGCTGGACGCAAATGAAAGGGTATCTATGTCGTTGAATACTAGATGCATGCTGTATACTCGAAGATTGAACACTGCAAGTAAGTAAGTGCTCTACGTAAACAAATTGAAAGTCATGACAAAAATAGAACTGAACGCCTGTGTTGCAAAGCTGATATAATTTATGTAACCGGCTTATCTATTCCATCAACACATTCGCCCTTTTGCAGAAGCAACGTGGAAAGCGTGTATGGTTGTCAAAACAATTGGCATATGTGCATTTGCTCTGCTGATCTCACATAAAAGGCTTTAGCAATGTCACAGCATGAATTTACATTGAAAATACTCCACCTCTTTGGGTCTAAAATTATCACACTGCCCTTTGACCTTTGTGTATTCGGTTACAGGTTACATACTATTCGACCGAATACGAAGTCAATAAAATGCAATATCCTGCACCGAATCGTTATTCAGTGCGACGAGTGCATGGTAATTTTTAGCAAATTGAGGAAAAGTGAGGAAAAGAAAGGTTGTGTAGTTTAACATCACTGGATAGGAGAGAGGTTGCACCAACATTTACACGCATGACAGACCACATCATGTGGCGACCCTTGAAGTGCAATCAGAATAGAACATGATAGATGTACGTATAATTGCATTTATTTTTCAAGAAGCAATAACCGGTTTGCGAGTTCTTGGAATCAATATCTTGTGACCTTAATTCGTGCGAAAGAAATGAGGAAGTAGCTTTGATTGGCTTGTCGTCCGTCCAACCAAAGAGCGTACACATGCAATCTAATAGAGGACCTACCAGAGTAGAGGACCTACCAGAGCGTAATGGCTGACCTGCTTGTCATCAGTAGCTTGTCGGTGATCTCACGGATATCATCGTTATGTGCCATATCGATTAGTGTAACTGAAAATCTTTACGTCTTTTATCTATTGTGATGTTTATCAACTATGGTATCTTCACATATAAACCTGACTTGGCGAGGCTAGAGAGACTTCTACCCTAGAGGAGTTCTCTCTGCATGTACGCCTGATCTGCCGAGATCGGAGAGCTTACGCGCCGTAAGCATCTTAGTAGCTACACCGATGGGAGTATATCCTCTTTCAGGGTCATCTAAGCCAGACAGGTTCTTAGACAGGAGCCAGACTAAGGCCCTGAGGATTAGGTGTAGGTATATGCTCTTGACTGCATTAGTCCACCACCAACTCAACTCCATGGGTTAAATACATTCTTGCCTCATTCTTTGTTGTTTGTCCTCTATAAATTACTCCAGTGGATGATGACAAGATGCAGGTCAATGCACTTCTAACCTAATTGTGATAATTTCCCAGGTTGCAGGAAATGCTAGATGGTCCGTCACTACAGATAAGCTGTCCTGACTGATCGAGGAATGATGAGATGGCCGATTCAGATGTATATGCTACGGCCTTTGCAGGAAGTGACGATCCTGAGACACCGACACGGTGTACTGCCTCTCTGCAAGAAAATCGGTGAGAACATACATAGGTGATCACACCATAACATAAACCAAACGACACTTACCTTAACGTTTTTATGCTGGTTTAGAGGGCTCTGCAGAATCTGTAAACAACCAGTTTCTTCTACATGTCCTTTCTCTAACAACGTTGTACATTCAATCTTTTCTTAAATGCATCCATTGTCCCTGCCTCCACTACTTCCTGCGGCAATGCATTCCAACTATTCACCACTCGCTGACTAAAAATATATTTCGTAATGTCTACTCTCGACCTTTCTCCAGTTAATTTGTAGCTATGCCCATTTGTTCTTATGGGTATTTTGAAAAATAACATTTATTAAGTCACCTTGAATTCTTTTCTTTTCTAGACGCTGTAGGCCGGTTTTTCTGAGTGTTTCCTGAGAACTGTAACCTACGTTACTGTTACAAGGCCTTGGCTTGGCTGGCTTTGTTCATTATCAATCTCCCACTACCAAACACTGAAAGGGCTTAAGTAGCAGAATGTAGTCCAGAGAACGGAATGCGTTGTGTCGTAGTTTATAGCTTGACTGCGATATTTGCACATTTCGGTCCTTCTTCTTCTTCTTCTTCTTCTTCTTCTTCTGCGTACGCAGTCAGACAGTAACCATTATTTTTTCGAAAAAAGCGGCGGTCATCCTGAGGCTGTCGCCACTGCCATAGAGCTTGTCTTGCAGTTCCACTGGTAATGGCCACATCTGCTCTCTCTGATCCTCGTATGTCGGGCAGTTCTGCAGCAGATGTTCAGCGGTCATTTTACCAGTACCGCACGGGCATTCGTCGGTACACCCTATCTTCAATTTGTTGAATAGGTTGTACCTCAGTCTGTTGTGGCCAGTGCGAAGTCTGAAGACAACGACCTGCTCTCTTCGGTTCAACTGGTAATAGGCATCGTTTTTGGTGTAACCAGTATGTTCGGTTTCCCATTTGGTCATGTATCTGGCTTTGATAAGCCGTTTTGACTCTTCGTACGTCATACTGGTATCTGTTTGTGGTAGTCTTGCACCTTCTTTTGCCAGTCTGTCTGCCTCCTCGTTGCCTTGGATGTTGCAGTGTGACGGAACCCACTGTACCACTACCCTTTTTGGTGCAGACTGCTGGCACAGTTTGCAGAGTGCTGTTCTTAAGTCATTAAGCTCAGTGTTTTTCTGGCTTTTTAGCGCTGTGACTACGGCGAGAGCATCTGTCAGCAGGACTATATGGCTCTCATTTTCACTGTGTGTCACCATTTCTTCCACTGCCGCCTTCAGTGCCTCTGCCTCCGCTCTGAAATTGCTTGTGTACTTACCAGTAGCGAATGACAGTGTTATTTTTCTGCCATTTGGTAGGTTCAGAAATGCTCCTGCCCCTCCGTTCTGTGTAGTGTTTGTTACAGAACCGTCGGTGTATGCATGGGTCCAGTCCATGCTTGGGTAGCTTTTCGTTATGAAGCTTAGGGTAGTATCTCTCCATTCTTTTTCAGTCTGGCAGCTTTTGTTTGCAATACCTGGTATATTTTATACCACCTCTGGAAATATATCCTGCCTCCAGGTAGGTTTTCGTACAGTAGTGATGGGTTTTGGTGTTGTTAGTGCGTTTATGGGATCTTCGTGCATCTTTGCTTTGGCTATTTCTGCAAAGTTTCTCCGCTTTAGTTTCCCATTTCCCAAATTGTTTAGTCTCTGGTGCATTGGATGGTCGGTCAGTCTTCGGAGTTTCTCTGACTGCAGCTGGGCTCTGCAGTCTCTTCTATCGGTCATGGATTGCAGTTTTGTAATCTTTTCAAGTTCTACAATTGGCGTTGACTTCATGCCACCTGTTATAATTCTCATGGCTTGGTTTTGAAGTTTGTTAACTTTATCGAAGTTCGCCTTCGCTGCTGTTGTCCATGCCGCAATGCCATACTCGAGAACTGGTCTCACTCTTCCAGTATACAGTTTCTTTAGTATGCCTTCGTCTGCTCCCCAGCTTGTGCCAGCAAGTTTCCTCATGATTGCCATTCTTTCTCTGGCTTTCATTCGGTTTCTCTCAATCTGACTTTTCCATGTCATGCGCCGATCAAATGTGACTCCCAGATAGGTTGGGTTGTCGTTTGGCTGCAGGATTTTGCCATTTAGACTTAATTTGGTACTTTGGGGTTTTAATGAAAGCGAGAATATTGTGCATGTGGTTTTCTCCTCGTTTATTTTGACCAGCCATGAGTTCGCCCACTCTTCCAGCGATGTTACGGCCGTCTGCATCCGATTTCTTGCTATGGTGAGATTCTTGTCAGAGGTCCACATAGCCAGATCGTCTGCAAACATTGAGCTATGGACTCTTCTTGGTATATTCTCTGTAATATCGTTTATATATACCAGGAAGAGTGTGGGTGACAATACTCCCCCTTGGGGTACTCCCTGCTCGTGTGTCACCTTTTTGCTCATCTGCCCTTGTACTTGGACTCTGGCCGTTCTTTGTTTGAGGTAGTGGTTGATCCACTTGTACATCTTCCCACAGACATCACTTCTTCTTAGCTTGACTCTAAGTCCATCTTGCCAGACTTTGTCAAATGCCTTTTCCAGATCCACCCAAACAGCTACTGTGTGTTTCTGTGCCTGGTAGGCATCTTCTATCTCCTAGGCTATGAGGATGACCTGGTCCTCAGTGGATCTGTGCTGTCTAAAGCCGGCTTGCTGTGGAATTAGTATTCGTTTTTCTTCCAGATGCCACATCAGTCTGGTGTTTATCATCCGTTCCATCAGCTTGCCGACACAGCCGAGTAGGCTTATGGGCCTGTATCCATTTGGATCTGCTTTGTCCTTTCCTGTTTTTGGTACTGGTACCAGTATTGCATCTTTCCATGCCTGTGGTACAATTCCCCTTTTCCAGCTTTGGTTCAGGACCGATAGCAGTTTCTTCTTCGCTGTTTGGCCCAGCCCCATCAGCATTTCGTTTGTTATCCCGTCTTTTCCGGGAGATTTCCTTTTCTTTAGTGTTCTCATAGCCTCTTCCATTTCGCGCATTGTTAGTTTGGCCGTCATGTGCTCTTCAGGAGCCGTATTCATGTTTTCGTGTCCCTTTAGCTCTTCGCTAATGTCTGTATGCTTATCTGCAGGGACCTCGATGTGGTTTGCTCTGACAAAGGCGTTTGCGGCTTTCTTACCTGTGATCAAGTTCTCGCCCTGCTTGATAGTAATTTGTTTATTTGACGGGGTTTCGTCGTTCATGGCTCTGACTAGCTTCCATAGCTTGTTTCCGTCTTTGTCCAGGTTTAGACTTTCCGTTTTATTTTTCCAGCTTTCTTTTGCTGTTTGCTTGAGAGTGTGTTTGTACTTCGTCGCGGCGGCTTTGAGGGCGATGTTTGCCTCCATGGATTTTTCTCGCTCTGCCATGTTCCTAGCATTTGTTACTGCATCTTCCACTTTCTGCAACTCATCATTCCAGTAGGGCTTATAGTTTTTCCTAGCTCCTCTTGGGATGGTTTCAGTGGCGGCTTGCATTATTGCCTTGCTTAGGCTCTCTACCATGGGCTTCATTTTGGTGTTTCGTGTGTTGATGGTTTCACACAGCCCATCTGTCAGGATTGCAAATCTGTCCCAGTCGGCTAGTTTGTAACTCCAACGTGGGAGCGGTTTTGTTTCCTGTGGGCCTACTTCCATGTCAATGGTTAGCCTGATCGGCCTGTGGTCGCTACCTGCCAGTTGGTTTAGCACCTGGCGCTCTATTTTATGGTGTATGTCCTGTGTGGAAAAGGCCAAATCTGGAGTCGAGGTGGTATGCCATGTTCTTGAATAGAAGCTAGGGCTATCCTCCGGCCTATTGATTAGGGAGAGATTTGCATCTATCTCCCAATCTTCCACTTCGTCACCTCTGCTGTCTGTGTCAGAGTATCCCCATCTCTCCGAGTGGCTGTTGAAATCTCCAACTACTATGCAGTTGGAGTCTCTGACCTCCATACTCGAGAGCGATAGGTCTCTATTTGGTGGTCCGTACAGATTGAAAATGCCGAGCTTCGTCTCTTGAACCATTATGTCAACTCCTACAATTTCTGCTTGTCCGGTGTGATTGACAGATACCGCGCTACTCGGTATGCAGTTTCTGGTCAGTATCAGGACCCCTCCTTTGTGGCCTTCTCTATCTAGACGGAAGGTCTGGTATCCTCTGATTGAGAATTTATGGTTATTGTTGAGGTGCGTTTCCTGGATACATGCCACGTCAATCTTACCTTCATGCAGGTGGTGTGTTAGGGAAAGTTTTTTGTTAATGACTCCCTCCGCATTCCACTGTAGTATTTTGAGGGTCTTGAGGTTTTGGCCAATAGAAGTTGCCCCATAGCCATGTGCCTTGACTCCACGACACATGGGTGGGTGATCACCAGTAGTCAAGGGTGGGCCTCTTCGAGGCGTGAGGCCCGGCACTATCGCTGCCTGGCGGGACTCCGCAGGATGAGCGCCATGCGTTTTTCTAATAGGTTGTACTGCCATCATGCTGCGATTTACGTTGCACTGTTTTGTTAGGCTTGCGGCCCCGTGCATCCGATTTCAACAGGCGTTTCTGTAGGGATGCCCTCATTAGCCTTTGGCTGTCCCCAGCCTATCTGCAAGGCAGCAGTTGTTTATGATCAGAGTTGTCTCTCTTATGGAAGTTGTCTTACCAGACTATCGAGTCTTCACTACTCGTGTCTATAGGGTGCAATGATGATATGTGAGATGATATATGAGATGGACTGGTTTACCCGGAAGAGAGGCAGTCCAGTGTGTCTGTATCCCAGGATCGTCACGTCCTGCCAGAAACGTAGCATTTGCATGTAAGTGGGGTATCTCTTTTTCCCTTTATTTTCTTGGCTTCTATGCAGGGATGGTACGCCTAGCATTCCCCGCCACCTGGGGTGTTGACACAGTGGGGCAGGTGTGCAATGTCCGCTGGTCTGCATCTCTTCTGCGTCCAGCATCATAGTTATATGGCTGATAACGTACAGAGGTAGATATCGTAGCCGACGTGCATTTAGCCAGAGGACAAGCCTGGTAATGTCACAGAGATGTTGTTCGCCTGGTGTGCGGACAGCTCTCATGGTCATTGGTTGAGTCTCGACAGTTCACAGTGAGGTGGCTGCTCTACTGTTTTCGACACCCCGACCAGTCGAGGTTCCTTAGATGACACATTTCGGTCCAACACATCCGACTTCAGCAAGCATTTTTTGAGTACCGGGTTAGCATTCCCTCTTCGATCCATTCTCATTAGCCAGTTTGCCCGGCTGCAGCCTGTTATCCAGGATCATCGCGTGGAGGTGTATAAGGGTCTTGGCAGCTTTGGATCGCTGGCCCTGACGCTAGCAGTCAGCTATGGGTCGCTGACCATTGCAGCTCATGCGCTGCTCAGCATCTTGATCCCGTTACAAGGCCTTAATCAGGGACAACTTACAAATCACAATAAAACACAAGCCACGATATACAAAGATCGGTTCAAGTTAGCAGCCATAACATGAATGTGCCAGGAAAGTGTGAGACACGGCATACCAGTTATGAAATAGAGTGGACTAAACAAGAAATGTTTAATATGATTAGACACAGACAAAAATAGACGAAAAAAATGTCAAAATCACACAACAAATAAACACAAGAACCAAACAAATATCAAGCGATGCACATATACAAAAATATGAATAGGACGTAAATAAAACACACACACACATACATATGGCTATTGTCACTCTGAATAATCTTTACGGTCAGAAGTGGTTTCTGTGCTGAATCAGCGGATCAAAAACAATAACAACCACTTGATAGTTATATGCATATGTTTCTGAGCTAAATCAGTTAATTGGCATCCACCATAGGTTACTAGCAACATATGGCGTTCGTCCATCGCTTGTGGTGAAGACCGTTCTCTCTGTTCAGCAGTGTGGACAATCTTTTCCTTTTGCTCCGACCGCTCAAACGGGTGACTTGCGCGGTAATTTGGATTAAAGTGAGGGATGTGGCCTGATATGTCCACTTTACCATTTCGTTCTGAGCTACCTTTATCAACGAAATGTGGTCTCGGATGGATGTAAAGACCAATCCTGGAACGGCACACTTTAGCACATAAAGTACACACATGCGAGGAGCCGGCTCTGGAGTCGTCGTAAGTATTGTTTCTAAGGGCAACACGCTTTCGCTAAGTTTCGACAACGTCTGCACGCTCTGTAATCTGAGGTCCTTCGGTGCTACTCGCTCGCCAGGTGGTGCGGTCTTGTGCAAGCATTTCCCAGGAGGTGAAATCAATTTTGAAGCATTTCAGAGACACTTTCAGTGAGTCTCTGTAACGCTTCTTCTGCCATTCTGATGAGCGTCTGCCTGTTTTAAGCTCACTGTGTAACATATGCTTGGGAATGCGATTATCTGACATGCGCAGAACATGTCAGTTCCATCGTAACTGAGCCAATTTCAGAATTGATATTTCATATTTCAGTATGGATACTTAACATGTTAGTCTTGCTAAGAATTTCAAAGTTAGGCACTTTTTTCTGCCACCTGGTTATGAGCAGCCTGTGTATATATGTATACCAGGAAGACCGTGCAGAATCTCTGTCCGTCAATCGAACTGTATAATATGAAAGAAAGAATAGCCGTTTTGTAATTAAAGCATTTTTCCCTTCTAGCACGCTTTTTCCGTTTCCCATCTTATCATATCTCTGTCCCTCCCTTTCATCTCTACCCTTATCTACAGAATAATGTATAATTTTGTCTAGAAGAAAAAATTAAACAATTACATTGAAAATTCAATGACAAACTTACATTTTAATTTCAATGTTCTATTACTTACTTACTTATTTTCCGTGTCCGGGTACCACGTCATTCATTATGCTACAGAATTCAAGGACATGGATCGCCTTCTCATTTGCCTTCAGCATGTCGCATCTATTGCATGTTTCCTGGAGGTTGGGGCAGGTCATCAGATGGTCTGGGTACTGTATTGCGCAAAAACCACATGTGTCATCGTCTGTATATCCCCATTGCTTCATATTCCTCTTGCACCGTGATACACCAGTTCGTAGTCTGTTCAGCGACTTCCATGTTGTGTATGGTAGATAATGTCCGGCAGGTTTCTCTCGAAGTTCCATCTCAGGGGCCTGCATCAATTTGTGTCATGTCTCGATATAGTGACTTTCAGGTTTTGTCTGTATGGACTGCGTTGATTTTAGGAAGCTATGTCTGGATTTAAGTCTTGTGCTCTGTACCTGATGTCCAAACATTGGGTGCTTTAGGTCGTGTTCCTGTTTTTCTTGTTTGATTTCTGCTGCGACGCTTCTTCAAACCTCGTGTGGTGCTATGCCAATTTTGACCCTGTCTGATAGGGGCTACTATATACTTTAACGTCAAAAGAAAGGGCAATGCCGCAAACGTGGCACCATCCGTGTTTTAAAACGAGGTAAAGACACAGCAAAAGTTGACATTTAGAAACTCATCAGTATGGTTAGCTGCACAAGTAAACCAATTGAACGACTGGCAAATATCATTCTTATATGGCACCTAGATCGCCAATAATCGTATTCGATTTTATTGCTAAAATTACATTCAACGAACTATCAACATTCTGTCAAATACTTTTACTTATTGGTCATAGAGTTGTTGTATGCCCACGGTCAGTAAGTTGACTTTTTTGTGGGCCCCAAAAAGGGCATTAAGTGGAGGCTTGCAGTAGCTTTCTTCACATCCCGGGCGTGATGATGAAGGTGAACCTAGGTCAGATCTGTTGTGCAATACTTTGCTTCCTCTATGTGTCGCTAACTACTACAGGGATCACGCCGATTCCCAACCCTGCTGGCTAGGCTGTCATGAAACAGTCAGATTGCAGCGAGTATTAATCTGGGTGTCTTGGTCAGTATGTTAACATGACCCTCATAACTTTTCTAATCAAAGTGTTACATCTTTAGACCCAAAACGTTAGATAATGTTCAATTTCAGTCCCACACTGATTTCGCAAGGCTCCCTCTGATAAGTATTTCTTCGTGTCGTAAGTTGAATCAGCTCCCTAGGCAGAAGAAATCATCATCATCATCATTAGGTTAGTCAATCCGGAGATTGGTGCTGAAGTCTTCTGATCATGTCACACCATTGTCCGCGTTAGTCAGTCCGGAGATTGGTGCTGAAGTCTTCTGATCATGTCACACCCTTGTCCGCGTTAGTCAGTCCGGAGATTGGTGCTGAAGTCTTCTGAACATGTCACACCATTGTCCGCGTTAGTCAGTCCGGAGATTGGTGCTGAAGTCTTCTGATCATGTCACACCATTGTCCGCCGCTAGTCAGTCCAGAGATTGGTGCTGAAGTCTTCTGAACATGTCACACCATTGTCCGCGTTAGTCAGTCCGGAGATTGGTGCTGAAGTCTTCTGATCATGTCACACCCTTGTCCGCGTTAGTCAGTCCGGAGATTGGTGCTGAAGTCTTCTGAACATGTCACACCATTGTCCGCCGCTAGTCAGTCCGGAGATTGGTGCTGAAGTCTTCTGAACATGTCACACCATTGTCCGCGTTAGTCAGTTAGTCAGTCACACCACAGTTCTCTGTTCCCAACATACGAGGCGTGTTCAAATAAAACCGGATCTAACTGCAACAAGTAAAAATACGTACGATGTGTTTGATGACGTCACTTCTGATGTAACCAGCACATACCAACCGTCAAGTTTGCACAATTTCATTATCTTCAGCAGACTGTTTAAAACGTGGCATATGTGATACCGAATCCGTCAAGAGTTGATCAATGAGCGGTGATTCGGTTTCTCACATCAGGATGTCAACCTGTTGACATTCATCACAGAAAACAGGCAGTAACAAAAGTGTGTCAAAGACAACAGCGAATAACTGGACAACGATGTTTAAGGAAGGACGTGAGTTAACGAAATATCTTCTGAGACCAAGTCAGGGGCATATTGTTGCGTCAGAAGATGCCATCGTCAAAATTGATGCAGCAATTCGGGTGGACCTTCGGCGGGCCAGTCAAAAAAGTGGGGGAAATATTTATCAGACCACGAGAGGGGCGAAAGACAAATACACACCACCACACTGGCCTTCAGCGCGGTAGCAAGTGAGACGACAAAAGAAGGTCTTGAATTCTTCCCAGTCAATGTTCAATAATTTTCGGATAAATGTATGTTCAAAAGCATATAGTTTATTATCTAGAGTATTTGTCGTTTTCCATCTTTCACATTTTCAGTCGAGCTTCCGACCCAATCAGTCGCTTAGACAGACTGGATCTACTATTAGATAAGTATTGTTTCCTTATATGTTGATTTGCTAGTTCAGTATTGTTGTTATTTGTTGTCCCTGGTGAAGGCCTATTGGCCGTAACGTAGGTTTTGTTTGTGCTTTTGTCTCGGTGCGGTATCTCACCATACCCCTTTAAAAATTTTGATTAAACTTAACTTTAATCAACTTTAACATTTTGTTTCATTTATTGTTTCCCACATCCAAATGTTAGCATTGTTATTACATTGGAGTTAAACAACCTGAGCTTTGTGTGCTTGCATATTGATTGTTATTTTCCTATTCTTCTTCGCCTGCTTCTTCTGCGTTCGTTCTCAATCTCCAAATACCAAGCCCTAAACAGTGCTTTGCAAGTAGTCCGGAGAACGGAATGCGTTGTTTCGCTAGTTTACAGATTGACTGCGATATTTGCATCTTTCGATCACACACATCCGTCTTCGGCAGGTCTTACTTTGAGTACCGTTTAAGCCTTCCCTCTTCGATCCATTCTTCCTAACCAGCCTGCCCGGCTGCAGCCTGTTATCCGGGATCATCGAGTGGAGGTGTAGAAGGGTCTTGGCAGCTCTGGTTAGCTCGGCTGACGCTAGCAGTCAGCTATGGGTCGCTGACCACTGCAGCTCATGCGCTGCTCAGCTCTGGTTCGCTGACCCTGACGCTAGCAGTCAGGTATGGATAGCTGACCGCTGTAGCTCATGTGCTGATCAGCGTCTTGATCCCTTTGATTTCTTAATGTTTGTTAGTTGGTTAAAGACGCATGAGGTCAACGCAATTCGAGTGAAAATGTATATTTGTTGTAAAACCCATTCAGTGGAATCCTGGGGATTCCGTGGCGATGTGGTTAAGCCGTTGGCTTCGTAGTTCCCTGCATCTCGTAGTCGCCCCCTAGTCGTCTTGTCCTTGCCACTGGGTCAGGCGGCACGAGACGAGAGAGTGAGGATAAAAAGTAGCGCAGTTAATCCTTTCTAAAAATAGAGCTAGCAAAATTAATTAGGCCATCATCGTCTACGATGGACGGAGGCCTTTGCCTTTGCCTTTGCCTTTGCCTTTGCCTTTTTGTACTAGTTTTGTACTTTGCCTAGTTCTTCGTTCAGCTTGACATCAGCAGCCTTGTTTGCAAAATTCATGACTGTTTGTCTTTGAGGCATTTATTTGGGAGTCTTATCTGTTCTGATAGGTGACGAAATAGATATATCTTTGCTGTGCAAACTCAACAGTTGAACTCAGTACAGCCAAGTCATCTGCGACATCGAGATTCTCTAGTTTTAACATTCGTCCATTGTATATCCAAAATGTTTGTCAAGCGAGCATAGTCGATTACTTTATAACTTAACTTAAATATCTGCAGACGCATTTAGCACAAATTTGTTTTGCCAAACGTTCGTATTCATATTCGTATCCACCAAATAGTTCAAGGCCTCTAAACGTATTCGCAAACAAATTTATAAAAAAAAACACTATTTGGTGCATTCCTGCCAAAACTGGATTACACCACAACACACCGGCTTTAGACAACACATCTCGAATGAGCCTCCTGTATCACATTTTGCACAAGAGATTGGAGACGTTTTCCGGGAAAGGAAACCTCCATTGACAATCTGAGTAGATACGGAGAAAATATTTGATAAAGCGAAGCGAAGCGTGTAGGGGGTAAAAAATACAGCTAAAATTTGGAGTTTGTGCGCTCTAGTGTGGAATATTCAATGTGGCCAGGGTGTGCGGTGAAATCCCAAAGTGAAACTGCTAAAATGTATATTTAATAGCATGTTATGAGAGTTAGTCTTAGTCAATGTGTCCTTCTATAGGTGCGGATACCCATGTGAATGTCCCATCTCTGGAGTGGGCTGGATGTAGCCTGGAAGAGCATTGCCTGCTTAGCTGGCTAGGCTCGAGCAGCTTATTATTCCGGTGCATTGGAACAAATAAGGCGGATGGTGGTTAACCGATGTGCGAGTCAATTTATAGACTCAAACACTTTAGCAAAGTAGACCCGCAGCCTGTTAGGCGTCATCTATGCTGCTCTGAACAAACCACCTAACCATGGTCGGTGTTATGCCATGTCACACAGTTAGTTGTCTGTTTCGACATGCTCTCGGTGGGGCAGTGGTGTTATTCTTGTACTTGTCATACACAATGACCCCGGCAGACAACTCAGGAAAGAATATTATTAAAAGGAAAACTATTTTGCAAGTTTTCGTAACATCGTGTTCCTGCCTTATGACGTAATAGCGTAGCATCTGACTGATATGCTGATCAGTGTTCAAGAAGAACCTATAAACGAGTACCGGGTCATTGCTTGCGTGCGGATAGAAACGCAGCGTACAGATCTTTGCCAAATATTGGCGAAAGAGGTTTGACTCGAAGGGCGTCACAAGGTGTTAGCGGTTAACTAAGCATTTATCCCCCCTTCCCCCTAAAAAATTTGAAAAAAAATATTGATTAAAAAGAAATACATTTCAAAAGTATTAATTTATACAAAGATAATTAGAGAAAATAATAACAGAAGCTGTATAATCAACTTCAATTAAAGAATGAGAAAAATAAGAAAGCTTCAACCGATTACTGATATAAGATATTACAGGGTACTTCAACTGGAAGAACATTTCAAACGGACCGAAATCATCCAGTGAATTGAAGACTGAATTGATGTAGTTGAAGTATAATCCAGAGAAGTCATTTTGTAAAAAAATGAAATTAACCAGTCCCTTCACGGCAGATTTCTCACAGAAAAATGTATAGCGCATAACGACAATACAGGAAATTTCTTTCATGAAAAAAACATGATTCCCGTCGCTGACATGGCAGAATTGGAAAAAAAATGCATCCAAACGGATATAGAGAAAAATATACAGTGTCAGTAGTAAAAAAAGTTAGCTATGCTATTTTTTGTTATACTATATATATATATTACTTATATCGTCTCTCCCTCGCCACTTTAATTTCCCGGACTGAACAAGTACTCCTTTTAAGGCTGGGTCGACCCGGAAGCCATTGCGGTCTGAAAAAACAGTTCCGTCTCAACTGGGGAACGAAGCCAGCTCGCTAACCACTGCGCTATATGGATAACTTACATGGTGTGGGCATATAATGAGACATGGATGAATCTAAAAAATAATATTGCATGGAATCATAAAAGGCGGACCAAAGCAAAGAGGACAAAGACAGTTCTTTCTTAATAACATCAAAGAATGCGCTGAACATAATTAAGGGACTGACTCCCTAATAGTAGTATTAGCAACTGCAATGGCCATTGCAGAAAATCAAGGACTATAATTGACACGAGATAGCTCTCTTTACATATTAGACACAAGAGCCCTCATAAACCATAACAAGTAAATATAAAAAATGTGTTGTGGTTTTTGCGAATACAGGGTCAAAATTGGAAATATTATAAGTACTACTGGTAGTACCAGCTGTAAGTCTGCTAGGTTATCGGAAAGTTGCTTAAAATAGGAGAAATAGAAGTCCATGCAAACAATGTTCAAGTCATAGAGGCTTGCAAAAATGAGCGAATAGGGCAGCTTGTCACGGGCATTAATAAATGCCGACTTCAATTCCAACAGAATGAAAATGATGTGGATTCCTGCCCACTGTAAGATGCATGGAACTTAGGAGGCAGAGAGAATAGCAAAGAAAGAGAAAGAATACTATAAAGTGAGCTTAAGGCTACATATTAAGAAAGAAAAGACAAGGATACATGGTAGTTCTTTCCTGACCTTTAGCCGCTAAAGTAAATGGCTCTCTAACGAAGCCATTCAGGACCATTAGACATTTGTATACACGTTTTGTTTCGCAGAACGGCGATTTAGGATTTTAAATGACTCGATTCTTTACTTCTAAGAACTAGGATCGTTCTCTTAACTAATGTTACCAAAACGGACGTATTATGTGTGGAAAGTGCGTTGTTTATTTTAATTAAAGTGTGTTGTTTACTTATCAGTATATTTTGATGATTAAATTATTTTGTGTTGTTTTTACAACCTATTTACTCTGCCAAATAATCAAATATCAACAATTTACTGATTTGTTCATTTTCTGTAACCATTTACCTTCCCAGTGATATATAATATTAATATGTTTATTTATATTATGGTGTCAAGTAGTAGCATTTAAAAAGGCATGTACCGATTTTCAAAAACTAAAAATTAAATTGGTCTAAACCTAAAATACAAATTCGTCCTGAAAGAGAATTTCAAAGACAAATGGCAGATGGCATTTATAATTTAATACAGTAGAAGTACGTTACTTCTTGTCAGGTTCCAACATTTATAGATGGGCCTATGTGACTGAAAAATAAGCTGTTGAACAAGTTAAATAATTGACCCATATGCGGAGAACAAATAAACTGTAGAACTTGGTGTCAATGTATACCGACTCCACGAGAGTAGCAGAGACATGACTCTCCTCAACCAAGAAACTAGATAAGCTTTATGGCGAGAAGAGAACCCTCAGAGGGACGGGAGTTTATGAGGTAAATATATGTGATTATTTGAGAAGGAACGAAGAATAGGAAGAGGAAAGACGAATGAGCAAGTTGGTAGGTAGAGGGTAGGTGGTTCACTTAGGCAAAGTGGGTCCGTCGCGAGAACCGTCCAAGTATAAGATGAGGGATTGAGTTCCAGTCCGCATACAATGAGGATATCTTTCCGATTTTATCAAGTCAGATGGTGCGTAGATAGCCACTGGGGGAGGACCCGGACGGAATGGGTCGCTCCCCATCCCTGATTTTAATGGCTTGTTATAAGTGCTCGTTGATAGGGTCCTCCTTGGCAAGGCAGATCACATGTCCAAATGGCGACGGTTTAGCATGACGAGTGTGCTCTCGAGACGTGTAACTACGTCGTTTGAGGCCTGGTCACACAAGTGGATCGCAAGGCTGCACCTATGGTGGCACATGTGGAAGGCTTCAAGGCTGCACCTATGGCTGCACATGTGGAAGGCTTAAATGCTGCACCGATGGCTGCACATGTGGAAGGCTTCAATGCTGCACCGATGGCTGCACCTATGGCTGCACATGTGGAAGGCTTCAATGCTGCACCTATGGCTGCACATGTGGAAGGCTTCAATGCTGCACCTATGGCTGCACCTATGGCTGCACATGTGGAAGGCTTCAATGCTGCACCGATGGCGGCACATATGGAAGTCTTCAATGCTGCACCTATGGCTGCACCTATGGCTGCACCTTTGGCTGCACATGTGGAAGGCTTCAATGCACTTCAAATAACCCTAGTCTAGGTTTCAGAACCATATAAGAAGTTGCAGAAGAAATACTAGAACGACATAGTCTTACAACAATCAAGTCAGCGCATTGCATGGCTCAAGAAGGAAAGCTGCACCTTATTGTACTGATACCAAGACGGGATAGCTAAACCAAGAAAGTGTTTTCATAAGCCCAGTTGGTATTTTCTTACTGTTGACTGTCCCAAACATTTGATCTCAGTTGAAAGCAATAAGTCGACTGTAACCTACCTGGCATGTCTCAATGTTAAAAGCGATTACACCTAGAACGAGTGCTTTAGACTGCAAAAAGACCAGACCTGCAAAATCTCGAATAAAGGTTTCCTGTGTAAAATGGATATCTGTATTGGTTCTTGTGATGTGGTAAGGTAAATCATCAGAATTCATTTTAAAAATTGATTTTTGAAGAATGGCTCTTTATCTTTTTTCTAGTATGATAAACTGTCTCGACATCGGGTTCAATTTTTAGACGTTACTCGTACTTGTAAGTATATATTAGTGAAGGGCTTTTCACACTGGACTGCAAATATATACTGTACGTTAAGGCATTGTGCATTGTGACCTTTTTTTGAGCTCAAAGTCAAGGTTCGCTTCTTTGGTTGAGGGTACTACCTAGGTGAACCTATCGGATGTCTGGAAACGTTGACTATGTGCGGTAACAACATCATATTAAACCATACAGCAAGTAAGGTACACTAACGTCTGGTCAGGTAAAATATACTGATCAGACATGTTAGTCAGGATCAGGCAAAATATACTGATCAGACAAGATAGTCAGAATCAGGCAAAATATACTGTTCAGACATGTTAGGATCAGGCAAAATATACTGTTCAGACATGTTAGGATCCGTCAAAATATACTGATCAGATATGTTAGGATCAGGCAAAATATACTGATCAGACATGTTAGTCAGGATCAGGCAAAATATACTGATCAGACATGTTAGTCAGGATCAGGCAAAATATACTGATCAGACAAGATAGTCAGAATCAGGCAAAATATACTGATCAGAGATATTAGGAACAGGCAAAATATACTGTTCAGACATGTTAGGATCAGGCAAAATATACTGATCAGACATAATAGTCAGAATCAGGCAAAATATACTATTCAGACATAATAGTCAGAATCAGGCAAAATATACTGATCATACATGTTAGGATCAGGCAAAATAAACTGTTTAGATATGTTAGATTAAGGCAAAATGTACTGTTCAGACATATTAGGATCAAACAAAATATACTGTTCAGACATGTTAGGATCAGGCAAAATATACTGATCAGACATGTTAATCAGGATCATGAAAAATATACTGATCAGACAAGATAGTCAGAATCAGGTAAAATATACTGTTCAGACATGTTAGTCTCAGGCAAAATATACTGTTCAGATATGTTAGGATCAGGAAAAATATACTGATCAGATATGTTAGGATCAGGCAAAATATACTGATCAGACATGTTAGTCAGGATCAGGCAAAACATACTGATCAGACGTGTTAGTCAGGATCAGGCAAAATATACTGATCAGACATGTTAGTCAAGATCAGGCAAGATATACTGATCAGACATGTTAGTCAGGATCAGGCAAAATATACTGATCAGACATGTTAATCAGGATCAGGCAAAATATACTGATTAGACATGTTAGTCAGGATCAGGCAAAATATACTGATCAGACATGTTAGTCAGGATCAGGCAAAATATACTGATCAGACATATTAGTGAGGATCAGGCAAAATATACTGATCAGACATGTTAGAGGATCAGGCAAAATATACTGATCAGACATGTTAGTCAGGATCAGGCACAATATACTGATCAGACATGTTAGTCAGGATCAGGTAAAATATACTGATCAGACATGTTAGTCAGGATCAGGCACAATATACTGATCAGACGTGTTAGTAAGGATCAGGCAAAATATACTGATCAGACATGTTAGTCAGGATGAGGCAAAACATACTGATCAGACATGTTAGTCAGGATCAGGCAAAATATACTGATCAGACATGTTAGTCAAGATCAGGCAAAATATACTGATCAGACATGTTAGTCAGGATCAGGCAAAATATACTGATCAGACAAGATAGTCAGAATCAGGCAAAATATACTGTTCAGACATGTTAGGATCAGACAATATATAATGTTCAGACATGTTAGGATCAGGCAAAATATACTGATCAGATATGTTAGGATCAGGCAAAATATACTGATCAGACATGTTAGTCAGGATCAGGCAAAATATACTGATCAGACAAGATAGTCAGAATCAGGCAAAATATACTGTTCAGAGATGTTAGGATCAGGCAAAATATACTGATCAGACATATTAAGATCAGGCAAAATATACTGATCAGACATAATAGTCAGAATCAGGCAAAATATACTGATCATACATGTTAGGATCAGGCAAAATATACTGTTCAGACATGTTAGATTAAGGCAAAATGTACTGTTCAGACATGTGAGGATCAAACAAAATATACTGTTCAGACATGTTAGGCTCAGGCAAAATATACTGTTCAGACATGTTAGTCAGGATCAGGCAAAACATACTGATCAGACGTGTTAGTCAGGATCAGGCAAAATATACTGATCAGACATGTTAGTCAGGATCAGGCAAAATATACTGATCAGACATGTTAGTCAGGATCAGGCAAAATATACTGACCAGATGTGTTAGTCAGGGTCAGGCAAAATATACTGATCAGACATGTTAGTCAGGATCAGGCAAAATATACTGATCAGACATGTTAGTCAGGATCAGGCAAAATATACTGAACAGATGTGTTAGTCAGGATCAGGCAAAATATACCGATTAGACATGTTAGTCAGGATCAGGCAAAATATACTGATTAGACATGTTAGTGAGGATCAGGCAAAATATACTGATCAGACATGTTAGTGAGGATCAGGCAAAATATACTGATCAGACATGTTAGAGGATCAGGCAAAATTTACTGACCAGACATGTTAGTCAGAATCAGGCAATATATACTGATCAGATATGTTAGGATCAGGCAAAATATACTGATCAGACATGTTAGTCAGGATCAGGCAAAACATACTGATCAGACGTGTTAGTCAGGATCAGGCAAAATATACTGATCAGACATGTTAGTCAGGATCAGGCAAAATATACTGATCAGACATGTTAGTCAGGATCAGGCAAAATATACTGACCAGATGTGTTAGTCAGGGTCAGGCAAAATATACTGATCAGACATGTTAGTCAGGATCAGGCAAAATATACTGATCAGACATGTTAGTCAGGATGATGCAAAATATACTGAACAGATGTGTTAGTCAGGATCAGGCAAAATATACCGATTAGACATGTTAGTCAGGATCAGGCAAAATATACTGATCAGACATGTTAGTCAGGATCAGGCAAAATATACTGATCAGACATGTTAGTCAGGATCAGGTAAAATATACTGATCAGACAAGATAGTCAGAATCAGGCAAAATATACTGTTCAGAGATGTTAGGATCAGGCAAAATATACTGTTGAGACATGTTAAGATCAGGCAAAATATAATGATCAGACATAATAGTCAGAATCAGGCAAAATATACTATTCAGACATAATAGTCAGAATCAGGCAAAATATACTGATCATACATGTTAGGATCAGGCAAAATATACTGTTCAGACATGTTAGGATCAAGCAAAATATACTGATCAGACTTGTTAGTCAGGATCAGGTAAAATATACTGATCAGACAAGATAGTCAGAATCAGGTAAAATATACTGTTCAGACATGTTAGGATCAGGCAAAATATACTGTTCAGACATGTTATGATCAGGCAAAATATACTGATCAGACATGTTCGTCAGGATCAGGCAAAACATACTGATCAGACGTGTTAGTCAGGGTAAGGCAAAATATACTGATCAGACATGTTAGTCAGGATCAGGCAAAATATACTGATCAGACATGTTAGTCAGGATCAGGCAAAATATACTGATCAGACAAGATAGTCAGAATCAGGTAAAATATACTGTTCAGACATGTTAGGATCAGGCAAAATATACTGTTCAGACATGTTAGGATCAGGAAAAATATACTGATCAGATATGTTAGGATCAGGCAAAATATACTGATCAGACATGTTAGTCAGGATCAGGCAAAACATACTGATCAGACGTGTTAGTCAGGATCAGGCAAAATATACTGATCAGACATGTTAGTCAAGATCAGGCAAGATATACTGATCAGACATGTTAGTCAGGATCAGGCAAAATATACTGATCAGACATGTTAATCAGGATCAGGCAAAATATACTGATCAGACATGTTAGTGAGGATCAGGCAAAATATACTGATCAGACATGTTAGTATGGATCAGGCAAAATATACTGATCAGACATGTTAGAGGATCAGGCAAAATATACTGATCAGACATGTTAGTCAGGATCAGGCACAATATACTGATCAGACATGTTAGTCAGGATCAGGTAAAATATACTGATCAGACATGTTAGTCAGGATCAGGCACAATATACTGATCAGACGTGTTAGTCAGGATCAGGCAAAATATACTGATCAGACATGTTAGTCAGGATGAGGCAAAACATACTGATCAGACATGTTAGTCAGGATCAGGAAAAATATACTGATCAGACATGTTAGTCAACATCAGGCAAAATATACTGATCAGACATGTTAGTCAGGATCAGGCAAAATATATTGATCAGACAAGATAGTCAGAATCAGGCAAAATATACTGTTCAGACATGTTAGGATCAGACAATATATAATGTTCAGACATGTTAGGATCAGGCAAAATATACTGATCAGATATGTTAGGATCAGGCAAAATATACTGATCAGACATGTTAGTCAGGATCAGGCAAAATATACTGATCAGACAAGATAGTCAGAATCAGGCAAAATATACTGTTCAGAGATGTTAGGATCAGGCAAAATATACTGTTCAGACATGTTAAGATCAGGCAAAATATACTGATCAG
Source organism: Ariolimax columbianus (assembly GCA_036924085.1). Classification (NCBI taxonomy): domain Eukaryota; kingdom Metazoa; phylum Mollusca; class Gastropoda; order Stylommatophora; family Arionidae; genus Ariolimax; species Ariolimax columbianus. The sequence goes on from JAVGWX010000021.1 coordinate 17,502,974, forward strand.
ACATAATAGTCAGAATCAGGCAAAATATACTATTCAGACATAATAGTCAGAATCAGGCACAATATACTGATCATACATGTTAGGATCAGGCAAAATATACTGTTCAGACATGTTAGATTAAGGCAAAATATACTGTTCAGACATGTTAGTCAGGATCAGGCAAAACATACTGATCAGACGTGTTAGTCAGGATCAGGCAAAATATACTGATTAGACATGTTAGTCAGGATCAGGCAAAATATACTGATCAGACATGTTAATCAGTATCAGGCAAAATATACTGACCAGATGTGTTAGTCAGGGGCAGGCAAAATATACTGATCAGACATGTTAGTCAGGATCAGGCAAAATATACTGATCAGACATGTTAGTCAGGATCAGGCAAAATATACTGAACAGATGTGTTAGTCAGGATCAGGCAAAATATACCGATTAGACATGTTAGTCAGGATCAGGCAAAATATACTGATCAGACATGTTAGTCAGGATCAGGTAAAATATACTGATCAGTCAAGATAGTCAGAATCAGGCAAAATATACTGTTCAGAGATGTTAGGATCAGGCAAAATATACTGTTGAGACATGTTAAGATCAGGCAAAATATACTGATCAGACATAATAGTCAGAATCAGGCAAAATATACTATTCAGACATAATAGTCAGAATCAGGCAAAATATACTGATCATACATGTTAGGATCAGGCAAAATATACTGTTCAGACATGTTAGGATCAGGCAAAATATACTGATCAGACTTGTTAGTCAGGATCAGGTAAAATATACTGATCAGACAAGATAGTCAGAATCAGGTAAAATATACTGTTCAGACATGTTAGGATCAGGCGAAATATACTGTTCAGACATGTTAGGATCAGGCAAAATATACTGATCAGACATGTTAGTCAGGATCAGGCAAAACATACTGATCAGACGTGTTAGTCAGGATCAGGCAAAATATACTGATCAGACATGTTAGTCAGGATCAGGCAAAATATACTGATCAGACATGTTAGTCAGGATCAGGCAAAATATACTGACCAGATGTGTTAGTCAGGGTCAGGCAAAATATACTGATCAGACATGTTAGTCAGGATCAGGCAAAATATACTGATCAGACATGTTAGTCAGGATCAGGCAAAATATACTGATCAGATGTGTTAGTCAGGATCAGGCAAAATATACCGATTAGACATGTTAGTCAGGATCAGGCAAAATATACTGATCAGACATGTTAGTGAGGATCAGGCAAAATATACTGATCAGACATGTTAGAGGATCAGGCAAAATTTACTGATCAGACATGTTAGTCAGGATAAGGCACAATATACTGATCAGACATGTTAGTCAGGATCAGGTGAAATATACTGATCAGACATGTTAGTCAGGATCAGGCAAAATATACTGATCAGTCATGTTAGTCAGGATCAGGCAAAATATACTGATCAGACGTGTTAGGATCAGGCAGAATATACTGGCCAAGACCCTCATCTTCGCTTCTTCGTAGTCCTCCCTGGAAACGGGCTGTTTTCATGGCATCCTGGCTAACGAGGTGAGGGATCGATGTGATTCCCATAGAAGTGTCACGCAGATGAAGCAAAGCATATCACAACCGCCTGGAGGACCCCGGTCCACCTTCATTAGCATGATCAGGGTGTGAGGAAAGCTACTGTAACCCGTCACTTAACGTTATTTTCAGGGCGCACCAAAGAGTAGACCTACTTAATATGGGCATTCGCAAACAACAAGAAATCAACCACCAGACGACAGAAGATGTTTTTTTTGTGTGTGCATAAGCCTTATTTATCTAATCCCCAAGGTAGTGTGCTTTTTTTTGCGCCTCTCGGCCCAGTGCACCGGGCTTAATTGTATGTAAAGGCCTGTTTCCTCCTGCATTTTCTAAGGGTGTGCTTCCCTGGGGTAACGGCCAGTGCCGTGATGGGGATCGAACCTCTCACCTTCTGGTTGTGAACCGTGTCACTTAATCACTAGCCCATGCCGTCCCCGGAAGAAGTTTGAGAATGGACGTTGTTCGAGCGGAAATGAGAACATGAGACGCCGGATCAAGATTGTCTGTCACCAACGGAGTGCAATAACAGTCAGCATTAACACCTTTCAACCTTTGCTAGCAACAACTGAGCATCTATCGGTATCTCCGAACTGCAGTGATATAACTTCTACACAGCTTAACATATATGGAAAAACTAAAATGACGCTAAAGAAATAAATGTCAATACAGTGCTACTAAAACTCGTTCATGTTCCAGATACAAGTATATTGTATTCAGTGTCTCTCGGGGAATGGCTTAGTCTGGCTTCGTTCGTTCTCAATCTCCAGCTACCAAACCCTAAAATTTCTTAAGTAGCAGAATGTAGTCCAGAGAACGGCATGCGTTGTGTCGTAGTTTACAGCTTGACTGCGATATTTGCACCTTTCGGTGCAACACATCCCACTTCAGCAAGCACTTTTTGAGTATCGGCTTAGCATTCCCTCTTCGATTCCTTCTCCTTAGCCAGTCTGCCCTGCAGGAGCCTATTATCCAGGATCACCGAGTCGAGGTGTAGAAGGGTCTTGGCAACTCTGGTTTGTTGGACCTGACGTTAGCAGTCAGCTATGGGTCGCTGACCGCTGCAGCTCACGCGCTGCTCAGCATCTTGATCTCTCAGGGAATGATCAAGAAGGAAGGTGGTGACTTTCCAGGAGGTGGTGGCTTTCCGGGAGGTGGTGGCTTTCCGGGAGGTGGTGGCTTTCCGGGAGGTGGTGGCTTTCCGGGAGGTGGTGGCTTTCTTGGAGGTGGTGGCTTTCTGTGAGGTGGTGGCTTTCTGGGAGGTGGTGGCTGTCTGGGAGGTGGTGGCTTTCTGGGACGTGGTGGCTTTCTGAGAGGTGGTGACTTTCTCGGAGGTGGTGGCTTTCTTGGAGGTGGTGGCTTTCTGGGAGGTGGTGACTTTCTCGGAGGTGGTTGCTTTCAGGGAGGTGGTGACTGTCTGGGAGGTGGTGGCTTTCTGTGAGGTGGTGGCTTTCTGGGAGGTGGTGGCTTTTCGGGAAGTGGTGGCTTTGTTCAATGTGTTTGTAGAACCGGTTGAGCAACAAGTGCGCTAGGATCTTGCCTGCTATGGAGAATGGCGATATTCCACTATGATTGTCGCATTCCTGTCGGTGGCTTTTCTCTTGCATGTGTGAACTATTGAGGCGTCCCTCAGATCCTTGAAATTACTCCTTCAGTCCCCAGGCAGCAGAACATTTCAGTGATCTTTCTGGTGAGGGATGGGCCATCTGTCTTGTATAACTTCTGCTATTGCATCAGTTCCTGTGTCTTTTTCTACAGATAGTGCACTGATTGCCCTGTCGACTTCAACTCAGTGATGAGTTCATCCAGCGCCAGGTTCAATTTCACCTGCGGCATTAGCTGGATGGCCTCCTCATTTATGGACGATGGGTGGTTTATTATTTTGCAGCAGTAGTTCACCCATCTGTCTATAATCTGAGCCATCTGTTAGCAGAACCAAATCAGCATTGCAAACTGTGGAGTTACCAGAGGGCTGCGGGCCGGAGAGAGCTTTCAGCGCTTCGCAAAACCGTTTGTATCATGACGTTCAGTGAACATCTCGATTTCGTCAGCTCTTTTACCAAGCCAGGTGTCTTGCATCTCTATAAGCCTGTTCTGGACAGCTTTGCGAGCTCTAACAGGAAGGCGCCATGCCACAATTATCAGTGCATACGCACCCACCATGACAAACCCCGACGACACCAAAGAAAAGTTTTATGAGGACCTTGAGGTGCTCATAGCTACAGTCCCAAAATCTGGACAAATTGGTGATTTTAACGCTAGAGTTGGCACAAGCCATGTGCCTGAGAGGGGGCCATTGGCAGACATGGTATCGGTAAATGCAATAGTAACGGACTGCTCCTTCTGAGGACATGTGCAGCAAATGAACACAGCTTTCCGACTTCCGGTCTAAAATAGAAACACATGGATGCACTCTATCGTTAGTTTATATGTAATGATTTGGGTTATCGTACACGTAGCAGCGCAGATGTAGCCACCGTGACATAGTATACCCATGTTCTATTTGTTGGTCTACCTAATTTAATCCTATTTATTCCAACGGAACCTAACACTCGTATCTAAAAGGTTCAGTTCTTGATTCACTGCTCCTTGGTTGTCTCCGTCTTATTCTTTTCAGGTTCTGCTGTAGAACTAATATATCTCTTATTTACTACAAGATTGTTGGGAGACAGCTTCACTGATCCTCTACGAGATCTTTGGACACAGCTACACTAATCTCCTCTAGAGTCACAGTGAGTTTCTCTTTTCTCTCATATATGTATTTGTGGCAACGACTTTTCTTATCCACAAGTACGTGTCACCCACATTGTCTCGCTGTCAATGTCTCTTTACTAACGCCTCTTTCACAATTCGTTTTCTTTTCCATAAAGCTTTTCTAACAATTACAATATGTTTACACATGATGTCTGTCTTGCTTGCCTGGCTGGACTAGCTATTGAGTAGGTTTTTCAGTCAGTTAGTCCAGTGTCCACTGGAGACAATTTCGTGCACGTCCCGGAGTCAATCAGACGATCTGGTTCAAGAGCCAAGATGATGACTGAATTACTGCGGGTAACCACTTCGTTTCCATTGTCTTCTGTCTTGGGCCACGGTGGACCAGTGGGAGATAAGTTTCCTGTCTGTAGCATCGTAGATATTGCTTCTAAGTTCTTCTTCTTCTTCTTCTTCTTCGTACGCAGTCAGACAGTAACCAGTATTTTTCCAAAAAAAAGCAGCCGTCATCCTGAGGCTGTCGACACTGCCATAGAGCTTGTCTAGTGTTGCCACTGGTGATGGCCACATCTGCTCTCTCTAATCCTCGTATGTCGGGCAGTTTTGCAGCAAAAGCTCAGCGGTCATTTTGCCGGTGCCACACGGGCATTCGTCTGTGCCACCTATCTTCAATTTGTTGAATAGGTGGTACCTGAGTCTATTGTGGCCAGTGCGAAGTCTGAAGACCACGACCTGCTCTTTTCTGTTCAACTGGTAATAGGCATCGTTTTTGGTGTAGCCAGTATGTTCGGTTTCCCATTTGGTCATGTATCTAGCTCTAATAAGCCGTTTTGACTCTTCGTATGTCATACTAGTATCAGGTTGTGGTAGTTTCACACCTTCTTTTGCCAGTCTGTCTGCCTCCTCGTTGCCTTGGATGTTGCAGTGAGATGGAAACCACTGCACCACTACTCTTTTTGGTGCGGCCTGCTGGCATAGTTGACAGAGTACTGCTCTTAATTCATTAAGTTCAGTATTTTTCTGGCTTTTCAGTGCTGTGACTACGGCCAGTGCATCTGTAAGCAGGACTATGTGGCTTTCATTCCTTTTACCTGTCACCATTTCTTCCACTGCCGCCCTCAGTGCCTCTGCCTCCACTCTGACATTGCTTGTGTATTTTCCAGTAGCGAATGACAGTGTTATTTTTCTGCCATTTGGTAGGCTCAGGAATGCTCCTGCCCCTCCGTTCTGTGTTGTATTTGTTACGGAACCGTCGGTGTATGCATGGGTCCAGTCCATGCTTGGGTAGTTTTCCGTAATGAAACTCAGGGTAGTATCTCTTCTTTCTTTTTCAGACTGGCAGTTTTTGTTTCTAATACCTGGTATATTTTCTACCACCTCTGGAAATATATGCTGCCTCCAGGTAGGTTTTCGAACAGTAGGGATGGGCTTTGGTGTGGCTAGTGCGTTCATAGGGTCTTCGTGCATCTTTGCTTTGGCAATTTCTGCAAAGTTTCTTCGCTTTAGCTTCCCATTTCCGAAATTGTTTAGTCTCTGGTGCATTGGATGGTCAGTCAGTCCTCTGAGTTTCTCTGATTGCAGCTGTGCTCTGCAGTCTCTTCTGTCGGCCATGGATTGCAGTTTTGTAATCTTTTCAAGTTCTACAATTGGCGTTGACTTCATGCCTCCTGTTATAACTCTCATGGCTTGGTTTTGAAGTTTGCTAATTTTATCGAAGTTCGCCTTTGCTGCTGTTGTCCATGCCGCAATGCCATACTCGAGAACTGGTTTCACTCTTCCAGTGTACAGTTTCTTTAGTATGCTTTCGTCTGCTCCCCAGCTTGTGCCAGCATGTTTCCTCATGATTGCCATTCTTTCTCTGGCTCTCATTCGGTTTCTCTCGATCTGACTTTTCCATGTCATGCGCCGATCAAATGTGACTTCCAGATAGTTTGGGTTGTCGTTTGGCTGAAGGTATTTGCCGTTTATACTTAATTTGGTGTTTTGGGGTTTGATTGATAGCGAGAATATAGTACATGTGGTTTTGTCCTCGTTTATTTTGACCAGCCATGAGTTCGCCCACTCTTCCAGCGATGTTAGGGCCTGCTGCATCCGATGTCTTGCTATGGTAAGATTCTTTTCAGAGGTCCACATAGCCAGATCGTCTGCAAACATTGAGCTATGAACTCTTCTTGGTATATTCTCTATAATATCATTGATATACACCAGGAAGAGTGTGGGTGACAGTACTCCCCCTTGGGGTACTCCCTGCTCAAGTGTCACCTATTTGCTCATCTGCCCTTGTACTTGGACTCTGGCCGTGCTGTTTTTGAGGTAGTGATTGATCCACTTGTAAATTTCCCCACAAACATCACTTCTTCTTAGCTTGACTCTTAAGTCCATCTTTCCAGACTTTGTCAAATGCCTTTTCCAGGTCCACCCAGACCGCTACTGTGCGTTTCTGTTCCTGGTAGGCATCTCTATTTCCTGGGCTATGAGGATGACCTGATCCTCAGTGGATCTGTGCTGTCTAAAGTCAGTTTGATGTGGAATTAGTATCCGTTTTTCTTCCAGATGCCACATCAGTCTGGTATTTATCATACGTTCCATCAGTTTGCCGACACAGCTCAGTAGGCTGATAGGCCTGTATCCATTTGGATCTGTTTTGTCTTGTCCTTTCTGTTTCTGAGTTCGAGGGAGTCAGACCAGCGGGTAGGTGGTCAGACCAGTTTGAGGGAGTCAGACCAGTTCGAGGGGGTCAGACCAGCGGGTAGATGGACAGACCAGTTCGACGGAGTCAGACCAGTTCGAGGGAGTCAGACCAGTTCGAGGGAGTCAGACAAGTTCGAGGGAGTCATACCAGTTCGAGGGAGTCAGACCAGCGGATAGATCGTCAGACCAGTTCGAGGGAGTCAGACCAGCGGGTAAGTGGTCAGACCAGTTCGAGGGAGTCAGACCAGCGGGTAAGTGGTCAGACCAGTTCAATGGAGTTAGACCAGTTCGAGGGAGTCAGACCAGCGGGTAAGTGGTCAGACCAGTTCGAGGGAGTCAGACCAGCGCGTCCGTGGTCGTCTTCTGCCTCGTGTGTACCAGACTGCTGTCGATGTGCTCCAACGGTCATCAGTTTTTCGAAGCAGGTGACCAGCTGCTTTGTCTTGTCTGCGTGGGTAACTGCATCCTTCACCAATGACATGTGTCGTACGTCAGTGTTGTGAAGACCCTTCAAACGTTGGATGTGGAGCGTGAGGCCGATCATACGTCTCTCGAGGGAGCCTTGAGTCACTCTGAGTTTGGACTCCATTTCTTTTGTAAGAGCCCATGTCTCTACGACATAACACATTGCAGGTAGAACTGTGGACTTCAATAGTGACGCTGGCAGAATCTCGTCGTGGGTTTGTTCTAGTGCCGTCTTTATGGACGAGAAAGCCGCACAGCCCGCACCACGAAGTCTTGTAAGCCAAAATGATGACCGGTTAAAAGCGCATACCTAAATAGCAATTAAAAGTCCCACCCCTTGTGTATGTGTTTGCTAATGTTCAGATCACGTGATCACACTCATGTCATTGCGACTTGGGACAAATCACGCTTAGTTTCTATGTCTATCTCTCCAACTCTCTCTTTAAATCTCTCCGGATAACAATTTCACTACTCTTCTTGTGGGCATAAATAGTATGGCAACATGTATAAATAACTTGGTTCTGTCAGCCTTCCCTGTAACCTTTGACCTGTCCTTGACCCCTTGCGTGTTATTCTTGACATAATTTTTGTCACATTCGAACAATGACACCTTCTTGATCTTTTGTGATAATAGTTCGGCAGTCACAAGTTAGGGACCGCCTGTTTTGGTTAGAATGGTTTTTGGCCAGTGGGCTGAAATATGTTTATTATAATCTCCAGATAAACTCTCCTAAACATCTGTTCTCAATTCCGGATACTTTTAAGTTACAATTTTTCTTCAAGCTTCTAAAGTTATTCGTTTTAATGTTTATCATAACGATTTGTATGGACCCCTTTCTTGCGCCTCCCCCACCTCCCCCCACCCCCCACCCCCCACACACAACCCCCCCCCCCCACCCCCACCCCCCACCCCTCTACCTAAGGACCCAAAATGACTTGATAACTTCTCCCAAAGCGCATTTAAGACCCCTGACTCAAAAAAGATTCAAAAAGGATCCCTATGCTAAATTAGCTGAAACTGGAACCCGAAATAAGGGAACGCATCAGTAACATACTTTTACTTTGGAGGCAAAAACACACACACGCACACACATCCTAGCTAATTATATAAGACGAATCTTTGACTGCCTAGCAGCCGTCAACAGACAACCATTTGAGAAGCGCTTCTCTCAGCTAAACAATTGCTCCAACTGTGCGTTACATGTGAAGAACAACTACATTAAGTACTTAGGCACTTACATTTCAAAGATATCTTACACAATTCTACACACTTCAATTTGAGATGTGTCAAGTTATATATATATATAGCGAGAGAGATAGAGAGTGAGAGATTGTCGCGTCATTCTGCACCTCCCATAAAGTAAATACAAAATAAGCGCTCGCTCGTTGAAATAAGAGGAGATGCTACGTGTGTTTGAATAGAGATTGAGACAGAGAAATACACTTACGGTCTAGGCCACTTCAAGAAGCAAATGTACAACCACGACGCAATAGACAACTGACCTTGTGTTTTGGATGTGACATGCGACATTTGTATGTAGGTTTCAGGTTGAAATCAAGGTATTCGTTTTATGTAATGTTCTTTTAAGAAGTATGATGTGTTCGTTACTAAAGAATTGTGAATATTTCTGCATTTTCATCATCAGTGCATGTTCTACCACTTGTGTTTCAGTTCGGATGAACTGTTCATGTGCAAAGATTGTGTTATGGCATTGGTGTTGTTAAAGGAGCCACTCTTGACTACATTTCTTTAGTGGCAGGTTACACAGGCTCTTATAGCATCACAATGCGAAATTGAGAGGTGTCCAGCTGGCTGTAATGCAATAAAAGACTCTTCCTTAAGCTGACCACTGTGAAGAACACTATATCGAACCCCACCTCGTAGGCCACATTGCTGTGAAAAAGCCTGTTTTCAAGAAACCCGATGCTTAAGGTGGGATCTTAATCAGTATATTTCACCTGACACCAGCGTTGTTAAGAGTCAAACTTAGAAACAGTTGCGCCACTTCAGAGTATCTTATTGGCTATAACAGTCCCCATGTTTGTTAAACGTTGGCACCCAATCCTTACCTCTCGAGCAGCGCTGAAAAACACTTATACCTGATAAGGACTGTGCTGCGAGCAAACCACAGTACGATTTTTCACAGCTGAACTAACGTCAGTTAATTTTTTAAACGTAGCTACTGCTCAATTGATATCACGTTTGCGCAACCGGTTCCGTGGATTCGTTTATAGTGTACGTCTGAAACTGATATTTAATCTGAATGTCTGAAAGTACACTGACTTTGAAGACATGTTTGCAAATACACGTAGTTCTCGTTCTAGTCTCACGGGATTTCAGTTCGATTTGGTTAGCTCGAATCTGTTGAATGTTTTTAGATATTTCGAGTGATTGCTTTTCTTAAGTGCGATCCAGTCTCTGATCACTTGGCTATGTTACGGTTAGCGAAGGAAAAGCTTCAAAGATTCAGCTGATCAATAAACCATGAGGCTGCTTGGTCTTCGGATTATAGACTCACCCCAGTGTTACAAGCAAGAGGGACTTATAGAGAATACAGATGCAGGATTTCATATCTGTACCAAGAAAAGAATCGGAACTGTTTTCTGTGTAGCCAGTTGTGTATTGCTGTGTTGTACTCTGAGTGTTTTAGTTTACACACTTTCACTGATGAGAGCGCTTGAAGATCGGATGTCGCATCTAGAAGACACACAAGATGTGTGTAGCCAGTGTGTATCCAATATGATGGAAAAGCAACAGGTGAGTTGTCCAGATACACACCATGCTTTACACAACAGCAATATAGATTAACATCTCTCAGTTCCTAGTGGACACCACATCCTCGACAAACACTCGACACGACCTCAATCTATGTGCACTCCTCTCACCTTCGACAAACACTCGACATGACCTCAATCTATGTGCAGTCTTCTTACTTTCGACAAACACTCGACATGACCTCTATGTATGTGGACTCCTCTCATCCTCGACAAACAGACAAGACTTCAATGTATGTGCTCTCCTCTCACCTTCCATAAACAGACAAGACCTCAATGTATGTGCACTCTTCTCATCTTCGACAAACATTCGACATGAACTCAATGTATGTGCACTCTTCTCATCTTCGACAAACACAAGACATAGCCTCAAATTATGTGTACTCTTTTCTAGTTCTATCACTGTCGACTTTCTCCAATCTATTTAAGTCCGAAACTCTTTTCTCCAATTTTATCGAAGGGAACTGAGACGCTAATCCAGCAGGCACAACACACTACCCAGGACGTTGCGTCAGGGTCAGGCACAATACACTGACCAAGAACACTACCTCTCTTCCATATAGCGTTCCCTGGAAACAGGTTGTTTTCAATTTAGCTTGGCCGTAGTAGTGAGCGCCACCCAGATGAAGCCAAAAATAGCACAACTACCTGGACGACCGGGGTCCACCTTCGCCAGCATGCTCCTGATATGAGGAAAACTACTACAACCAGCCACTTAACGACCTTTTCAAAGGCCACAAAAGGGTAAACTTACTCATTGTGGGCATTAAACAACAAACAACAACAGCAGTTATATCGCTGTCAACTTTCTTCAATCTCTCCATACGTAAGCCTACTTTGCCGAGGTTGGAGAGCTTGCGAGCCACAATAATCACAGGAGCTATGCCGGCGGGAATTTCACTCCTGGCAGGGTCACCTAATCCGAACAGATCCTTGGAGAGGGGACAGACAAAAGGGCTGAAGAGCAGGTGGAGCCCTATAGGTGTAGCTGCAAAATCCATCGGCGAGTGTAATACCTTCTGAACTGTACCAATACATCCCCACTTCATGGGTTAAATGCATACTTGTCTCGTTCTTAACGGGGTGTCCTCTATCAGTTGTGCTGATGAATGACGAAGGCATGTGAGCTGAGTCATCTCTGAAGGCCTCTTCATGACCTTTAAGATCTGATACCATGCTACAGTATATCCCAGAAGATGATGTACTGTACTATATAGTGATGTTATTATTCTTAGAAACCTTACCCGTAACTCATTTTTACAAATAGGTCTCCTATTGGACATGATGCATGCACCCTTTGTGATTGGAAAAGAACCAGAATTGCACCGCATGCGTGTGTCTGATATCCATCATGAAAACACAGCGGCTCAGGACCTGACGATCCCTTTTCCTTAAACTTTTGGTTACATACCTTGAGCCACTGAGGAGATCGGGATAACCAGCAGGCAATTGGTAGCGGGGAATGAGCGCAGTGAACCCTAACTTGGCTACAGTATCTCGGAGCGGAGCATAGTCGTTGTGTCACCCACTGATGTGACAGTCCCTTTCTGACTTCAGACCGGGGTAGGTAGAAAATCCAGATATACTAACAAGAGGATGTCAGCACAACAAAATAGACTGGATCAATAACTTTCTTCAATCTATTTAGGCCCTAAACTCTTTTCTCCAGTTCTATCACTGGTAGACTTTCTTCAATCTTTTTTAGTTAGGAACTCTTTTCTCCAGTTCTATCCCTGGTCGACTTTCTTCAATCTATTTGAGCTAGGAACTCTTTTCTCCAGTTCTATCCCTGGTCGACTTTCTTCAATCTATTTGAGCTAGGAACTCTTTTCTCCAGTTCTATCCCTGGTCGACTTTCTTCAATCTATTTGAGCTAGGAACTCTTTTCTCCAGTTCTATCACTGGTCGACTTTCTTCAATCTATTTGAGCTAGGAACTCTTTTCTCCAGTTCTATCACTGGTCGACTTTTTTCAATTGTTTTGAGTTAGGAACTATTTTCCTTAAAAATAAATTCCCTCCATTACCAACATTCCAAGTACGTCATTTTGAGATTTTTAGACGAAAACAATGTCATCCATACACATTCCCCTTCGATTCTTTTGTCAAGCAGCATTTGCCTACTTGACATCTCACTTGCTTCGGCTCATGTTTTAAAACCGATTACCACTGATAGTTTCACACCGATTTCCACTGATAGTTTCACACCAATTGCCACTTATAGTTTCACACCAATTGCGACTGAGTTTCAAACCGATTTCCACTGATAGTTTCACACCAATTGCCATTGAGTTTCAGACCTATTGCCACTGATAGTTTCAGACCTATTGCCACTGATAGTTTCAGACCGATTGTCACTGATAGTTTCAGACCTATTGCCACTGATAGTTTCAGACCGATTGTCACTGATAGTTTCAGACCTATTGCCACTGATAGTTTCAGACCAATTGTCACTGATAGTTTCAGACCTATTGCCACTGATAGTTTAAGACCGATTGTCACTGATAGTTTCAGACCTATTGCCACTGATAGTTTAAGACCGATTGTCACTGATAGTTTCAGACCTATTGCCACTGATAGTTTCAGACCAATTGTCACAGATAGTTTCAGACCTATTGCCACTGATAGTTTAAGACCGATTGTCACTGATAGTTTCAGACCTATTGCCACTGATAGTTTCAGACCGATTGTCACTGATAGTTTCAGACCTATTGCCACTGATAGTTTCAGACCTATTGCCACTGATAGTTTCAGACCTATTGCCACTGATAGTTTCAGACCTATTGCCACTGATAGTTTCAGACCTATTGTCACTGACACAAATTGTAGAAAACTTTCCATCGTAGTTCTTCTGGTGACAGTATCAAGGTCTGCCCTCAGGACATGGCTCAGCCCATTTCAACCTCGATTACTTATAATGGTGTGTACATCTATGAGGCGTGTTCAAATGGAACCAGACCAATTTGCAACAAGTGAACATACGCAAGATGTGCATGATAACGTCATTTCTGGTGTAAACAGCACATACCAACCGTCAAACTTGCAAATCTCATTATCCTCCAACTCAAAGTTTTTTTTTTCAGCAGACCGTTGAAAACATGGCAGGTGTGATACGGAATCCGCCCAGAGCTGATCAGCGAGCGTAGATTCGGTTTCTAACGGCTGAAGGATGTCGATCAGTTGATATTTATCGGAGAATGCAGGCAGTGTATGGTGAAAAAAGTGTGTCGAAGACAACAGTGAAAAACTGGACATCGATGTTTACCGAGTTTAGATTGGAGTGTTTACCGAGTTTAGATTGGAGTGTTTACCGAGTTTACATTTGAGTTAACGATTTGTATTTTCCTGTTTAACTAAATTTATTTTTGATTTCCGTAAGTTCTCTAATGCGATGAAAGTTCTTCTCCTCTGTTGTATTTCTATATCGGCACCTTTATCTATACCTCTTACTTTGGCTTTATTGCTATCAATGTATATGAAGGATTATATCTCTTGTAAGAGTGCATCTTCCCAACAGAAACATACTGTCATTAGTCCCATTTATTCTCAGTCTGGTTTGTGTGTGTGTTTTTTTTCGCATTCTCTGTGTATTTTTAATTCCAATGTATGCATTTCTGCTGGTCTACATTCCTCTGCTGTTTTAGTTCATTATAGATGCCGCCAGACCATGGATTTCCGGGGAATTCACACTAGTCTTCTTCTTCTTCTTCTTCTTCGTACGCTGTCAAACGTCAACTTTTATTTTTTCGAAAAAAGCAGCTGTAATCCTGAGGCTGTCGACACTGCCATAGAGCTTGTCTAGTGTTGCCACTGGTTATGGCCACATGTGCTTAATCTGGTCCTCGTATGTCGGGCAGTTTTGCAGCAGATGTTCAGCGGGCATTTTTCCGGTACCACAAGTGCATTTGTCAGTGCCTCCTATCTTCAGTTTATTGAATAGGTGGTACCTCAGTCTGTTGTGGCCTGTGCGGAGTCTGAAGACCACGACCTGCTCTCTTCTGTTCAACTGGTAATAGGCATCATTTTTTGTGTAGCCAGTATGTTCTGTTTCCCATTTGGTCATGTATCTGGCCCTAAAAAGCCTTTTGGACTCTTCGTAGGTCACGCTAGAATCTGGTTGTGGTAGTCTTGCACCTTCTTTTGCCAGTCTGTCTGCCTCCTCGTTGCCTTGGATGTTACAGTGGGATGAAACCCACTATACCACTACTCTCTTTGGTGCAGACTGCTGGCATAGTTGACAGACTACTGCTCTTAAATCATTGTTCAGTGTTTTTCAGGCTTTTTAGTGCTGAAACCACGGACTATCTGGCTTTCATTGCTTTCGCCTGTCAGCATTGCTTCTACCGCAGCCTTCAGTGCCTTTGCCTCAGAAATTTCTATTCACACTAGTCGACGAGTTAGACTTGTGTTCACGGAAACGTGTTGTTGTTTTCCATTTGGACTGGTTAATTCGTTCGTTTTGTGTGTTTTATTCCGTCCGATTATCCTGAAATGGACATCCGGAATATGAATAGCATTACGCTTAAACATGTGCCATATTTCACGGTCTAGTTCACCCGGCTGAACTTCACGAGATTGGCACCCTTCGCCCTAGCTAAAGACTGTGTCAGCTTTATTGTATGAAATTTAGACACAACTATAATGAACTACCACTTGCGTGGTTTTCAGACTCCGCATAGGCCACAACAGACTGAGGTACCACCTATTCAATAAACTGAAGATAGGTGTCACTGACAAATGTACCTGTGGTACAGGGAAAATGACCACTGAACATCTGCTGCAAAATTGCCCGACATACGAGGACCAGAGAAAGCACATGTGACCATCACCAGTGGCAACAATAGACAAGCTATATGGCAGTGTCGACAGCCTCAGGATGACAGCTGCTTTCTTCGAACAAATACAAGTTGACGTA
This sequence comes from Ariolimax columbianus, assembly GCA_036924085.1. Lineage (NCBI taxonomy): Eukaryota > Metazoa > Mollusca > Gastropoda > Stylommatophora > Arionidae > Ariolimax > Ariolimax columbianus. Next base: position 17,518,094 of record JAVGWX010000021.1, read on the forward strand.
TCGCAGCGTACGAAGAAGAAGAAGAAGAAGAAGAACAAGAAGAAGAAGAACAAGAAGAAGAAGAAGAAGAAGAAGAAGATCTGCCACCTGGAGAGACATGGGTTCCGTCAGGTTTGTAGTGGTCCAAGACACACCATTGTTGTGTGGCGGGAGCTGGTACGACAAACTGCAATTACGGTGCCTCAACGATCTAGGTTATGGGACTGATGATGATGAATTTATGCTATCTATACTATCTATACAATAATGTTCGTGTATACATTTGTGTGAAGACGCCAAAACTCGCGAACGTAACGACATACTGGACTGAAATTTTCAATGAACATTCTTTGACCAATTCTAAATGAACGCGACCCATTTCAAGTCCTTAATTCTAACCCGTCACGAGTTATAGGCATACGATTATATAGTTACGCGAAGAATATTGTTTGCCGGTAAATACAGACATAATGAATTGGTAACATTAGCAATTATAAAATTTGCGATTTTCTAAATTTTAAATTGTCGTCTGTTTATTGCATGGACATATTTGACTTCAATTGAATTTACTACCGAATTGTGTGTATTTAACAATTATATTAATTTTCGTGCCATACTTAAAGTATACTTATTCTATTTTGCGTTTGATTGTGTTTTGATTGCAAGGAGGCCAAAGTCATATCGTCCAAAGTCATATCGTCCAAAGTCATATCGTCCAAAGTCAGATCATTAAGTAGATTTGTCAGAATCAGTTAAAATCCATTTTTAATGTGTGATGTTGTTGTCTTCCTAATCTATTCAAAAACTAGCAGAAAAAGAAACGACAATGAGACATCCCTGTCGACCCCCCTTGTCGGATAGTCCTGGATGTTTGGGGTTCAAATCAAGATGGAGACCGGCATTTTTTCGCGGAGACTTTCTGGTATTTCCCCAGATCTTTTGGTAGTAGAGATCGGACACCCGTGTACACTGTTGCGAAAGGTAAAAAATCAATAGGCAGTTGAAAATCGGAAAGATTAGGCTTAACAGCCGCTGCTCGGGCAAGATGAAAAACTATGTTAAAAATCTAGCCAATCTATTACGGGATGGCAAAATTAAAAGCTATGTTAAAAATCTAGCCAATCTATTACGGGATCCTCGCCGGTGCTACATTGTTCTGATAGTTCTCAAAATATATGGAGAAGAACAGAGCAATTCTGACTATAACCGTGTGCAATGCCGTTGATTCTTCAACTAAACTAACAGAGCTAACTAACATTATTTCGTGTCTCAAAGCTCAGAAAGCAGAACTTTATGTAGAACTCTTCAGTTCTCATTTCCATGTTTTTTTAAAATTATGCTTGTAATAAAGAGTAATCAGATTCAGGTAAAACATACTGACCGTAACCTTACTTCACATCATATGTTGGGCTATATAAACAGACTGTCTTACAGCAACCTGACCAACGAGGCAGGGGTCGATGCTGTACTCCAAATATTGTTGAGCTTACTGTGGAGCTTCGCATTGCAATACAGTCAGATGGGCTACGGTATACCTTCAAGAATACTCTTCTTGATGTAAGAAGAGTAACAGTAACTCGCTGCCAAAGAAACTTCATCAAGTGCTAACTAACTCAGCACAACTACAATCCAAATATGCTAAGGGGCTACAAAGGCGTTCAATAGTGTCTGAACAACTTCCAGAGCGATTCTCTATGTTTAAGATGAGAAGTGTTTTCCGCAGACCACGAATCCGATATCTTTGTCTTCTTAATCTTAGTCAGGGGCGTAAGACATTGTGCAGGTCCCAGCTCTGGCGTAAGACTTTGTGCAGGTCCCAGCTCTGGCGTAAGACTCTGTGCAGGTCCCATCTTTGGCATAAGCCTATGTGCAGGTCCCAGCTCTGGCATAGGCCTATGTGCAGGTCCCAACTCTGGTGTAAGCCTATGTGCAGGTCCCAACTTTAACGAAAGCGTCTGTGCAGGTCCCAGCATTGGCGTAAGCCTCTGTGCAGGTCCCAACGCTGGGGTAAGCTGAATTTGGCCAGGACGAGAATTCTGGTTTAGCGGGATAGGCTCAAGCAGCTTATAACTACGCTATGTTGGGACAAGTGCATCGGAGTGTGGTTAACCGATGTGCCAGTCCAGCTTAATATACTCAAATACTAGAGCAACGTAGACCGTGTCAAGTGCCATCTATACTGCTCTTAACAAACAACCTAACCATGGTTGGTATTATTTTAAGCTTCCTGTGGCTTACTAGGCCTGTGGAAAGGTACAATTCATTTTAGTAGATTTTTAACTAGAATATTTTAATTGTATCGGTGCAACGACAGTTAAATCTACTCGTTTCGATTTCTAACTGCCAAGGGAATTTTAACGACACTGGCCATTGTAGTCCGATCTCACTACCCAGAGATCAAGGACATTTTATCAGAGAGGTCAGCTGGGGTCTTTGTGTATGACAAGGACTAAAATAGTACCAGTGCCTTAAAGAGAGCATACAGCAAGAGACGACTAACCGTGTGACATGACATAACACCGGCCATGGTTATGTGGTTTGTTTGGAGCAGCATAGATGACGCATAATAGGCTGCGGGTCTACGTTGCTCTAGCGTTTGAGACTATTGAGATGGACTAGAATATCGGTAAACCATCCTCCATAAGCGCTTGTTCCAACGCAGCGAAGTATTAAAGTACTCGAGCCTAGCCCACTAAGCAGGAAACCCTTCTCCCGGCTACTTCCAGCTCATCCCAGAGCTGGGACCTGTACAGGATAATTTGCCCCTGTAGAAGTACAGGTCGACTAAGAACTAAGAAGGTCCCCGTGAATTCCATCCCACACATTGTACAACTATTTAGTGATCTAGTGATCTAGTCTGCACAGGACCTATTTTATCGCAAGATTGCATGATCTTCTAGCAGGTGTTTTTTCTGTGGCCTCTTTTAATCTCTCGAAGTATAATCGATCCCAATGTGTGTCCAGACACTGAAAATAACATTATTCCTCTACAATGTGTGCATTGTTGTAGTTTTATCTTCTTTGGCAAGTTGCATGTATAGCCTTTCTTCCAGTATTTTTTCTCTTTTTCAAACTTTATCAATTAATGTATGTTGTTTGCGAATGCCCACAATAAGAAGGTTACTCTTTTGTGCGCCCTGAAAGGGACTTTAAATGGCGGGTTGAGGTAGCCGAGCGAGATGATGAATGTAGACAGAAGTCCTCCAGGCGGTTGTGCTATGCGTGGCTTCATCTGCGTGTCACTCACTACTACCGGGATCACGTCGATCCCTCACATCGTTAGCGAGGCTGCCGTGAAAACAGCCCGATTCCAGGGAGGGCTACTAGAAAGCCGATGTGAGGGTCTTGGCCAGTATGTTTTGCCTGACCCTGTCTAATATATCTGATCAGTATATCTTGCCTGACACAACGCTAGTCTTCCATTGCTGTTGTTGATGTTGTATTGTTGTTGTTGATGTTGTATTGTTGTTGTTGATGTTGTATTGTTGTTGTTGATGTTGTATTGTTGTTGTTGATGTTGTATTGTTGTTGTTGAATTCCAACGACATGTAACTTTAGGTGGCGGGTTGCAGTAGTTAAAGAAAGTCCAACGTGCTGACGAGGGTTGACGGGGTCCTCCAAGTGGTTGGCTATGCTTGACTTTATCTGCGTGACGCTCACTACTACGGAGATAATTCCGATCCTCACAACGTTGGCCAGACTGAAACAGTTTATTTTTAGGGAGAACTACATGAAAGTGTAGTGGGGTCTTGGTCAGTATGTTTACCTGACCCTAACTAACTTTTCCTGATCAGTATATTTTGCCTGACCAGACTTTAGCCTTCTCTGCCCGTTTCTCCTTAAAATATGCCTTCTTAATTTTGCTGTCCTTTTTCTTTGCTATAATTTACGCCGTTATCTATTTTGTGTGCAGGCATTCTCTTTTCCCCAGACTATCTCAACAACTCTCGTTCCATATATCTTTTTATTTCATCAGTGCTTTTCGGTATCATCTATTTCGTCTAGTTGTTACAACACAAAATGTTTAATTGATATCCTGACTATAAAATGATTTCAAATGTTCATGTCAACGAGAAACCAAAATTGAACTGTTGTCTGTAGCTATAGGTGGGGCATTTAGAAAGTAATGCACATCTGTTCTAAACAGCTATTTATTCAAAAAGCATGACATTTCTACACAAGATACATGGAAATCACATGTGAACATCTGTATTATTCAATATAATCCCCACCAACTTGTACAGTTTTATGCCAGCGCGAAACAAGAGTATGTAATCCTAGCCCGTGCTAAATTTTGTTTTTATCATTTGTTGTCTGCACGAATCACGTCTGCAATATCTTCAAACCTTGTTTCACGGAGTGCATCTTTGAGTGGACCAAACAGATGAAAATCAAAGGGTGCCAAATCGGGATTATAAGGTGCAGTCCAGCCCAATTTTTTTTTTTTTTTTTTTTTTTTTTTTTTTTGCGTTTGCCTTATTTATCTATTCCCCAAGGCGTATGCGTTACATTGTGGTTTTTATTTTGCGCCTTTCGGCCCAGTGCATCCGACTTCAGCATGCATTTTATGTAAAGGTCTGCTTCCTCCTGCATTTTCTAAGGGTTTGCTTCCCCGGGGTAACGGCCGGTGCTGTGATGGGGATCGAACCCAGCACCTTCTGGTTGTGAGCCGTGCCACTTAACCACTAGGCCACGCCGTCCCCTCAACCCAATTTGATTTTTGCTTCCCGTGTTGCCAGACTTGTGTGAGGGCGCGCATTGTCGTGAAGGAGAAGCAGGTCTGCTGGATTATTTTGCGACCGAACTCTGCGGAAACGTCGATGGAGTTTTTTTTTAATGTCTTAATGTAAGCTTGCAAATTGATTATCTCTCCTCTTGGCGTCACATTCACAAGAATCACACCTTCAATGTCCCAAAAGACAGTGATCATGACCTTTCCAGCTGAAGGAGTTGTTTTGAATGTTTTTCTTCGTGGTGATTGCGGGTGATGCCCCTCCATGGATTGTCTTTTTGTATCAGAGTCCAAATGATGTGCCCAGGTTTCGTCACCTTGAACGATATTAGCCAAAAAGTTCGCTCCATCAGCATTGAAACGCTCCAATAATTCAAAAGAAATTGTTTTCCTTTGCAATCGATGGACATTTGTGAGACATCGAGGAACCCATCTTGCGCAAACCTTAGAAAATTCGAGAGTTCTTATAACTGCATTTGCACTACCAGTTCTGATTGACAGCCAGTTGTTGAGTAGTGATTCGCTTATCAGTAATAAGAATGCTCTCATCACATTTCAACATGTCTGCGTTGGTGGCTGTGACAGGACGTCCACTGCTGATCCGCAGCTCCGTATCTATACTTCATGATTCTTTAATTATCTTAACCCAGCTTCTAACTGTACTCCTGTCGACTACAAAACTTCCGTACGCATCATATAGACGCTTGTGAATGTTCACAACCGTTTCTTTCTCTGCAACAAGAAATTTTATCACAATTCGCTGTTATAACGCAATTTGCTAACATGTTCCATTCCAACGGTTTAGTCAATACCCTCTGCAAATCTAGCCCAGAGAACTATTTCATGACATCACACGAGTAGGTTTAGACGAAGCGCATTGAACCATAAGTTTGCTTTATGACTTGTTTAATTGGAAGCGGAGTGTTAGAAAGGAATAATTTATTTCGATGCTAATTGTAGTCTTATGACTTGTTTAATTGATCGCCGAATATAGAAAGTGATAATTTTATTTAGATGTTATTAATACTTTTATTTACAATTTTTTTAAATAATACTTGCAAAAATTACGTTAATCCCAGCAAAGTTAACATGGAAACTTACACGATTTTTAAGAAAAAGTAATTTTGATAATCTAGATATGAAGTTCAGCTTTAATATGGATCTTGCCCCTCATTAGACATACAATCTGCTCTTCAGACTGCAATGTTTCAAACCATCGAATGTGGACACGGCGTGGCCTAGTGGTTAAGTGGCACGGCTCACGACCCGAAGGTGCTGGGTTCGATCCCCATCACAGCACCGGCCGTTACCCCGGGAAAGCAAACCCTTAGAAAATGCAGGAGGAAGCAGACCCTTACATAAAATGCGTGCTGAAGTCGGATGCACTGGGCCGATAGGCGCAAAATAAAAACCACAGTGCAACGCACACCGCCTTGGGGAATAGAAAAATAAGGCGAACGCAAAAAAAAAAAAAAAAAAAACACCATCGGATGAATACAACAATAACATGTAAAACAATTCTTCTATATTGAAAGCACTTTAATTTTATTTCACAATACGTTAATTTTTTTAAATTATAAACATCTAAAGGTCATAAAGTAATGACAATTAATAGGTACTTGAAGTTTATAAATAGAATGACAATTAATGGGTACTTATAGGTAATGGTTTATAAATACAATGACAATTAATAGGTCCTTGTAGGTAATGGTTTATAAATACAATGACAATTAATAGGTACTTATAGGTAATGGTTTATAAATACAATGACAATTAATAGGTCCTTGTAGGTAATGGTTTATAAATACAATGACAATTAATAGGTACTTGTAGGTAATGGTTTATAAATAGAATGACAATTAATAGGTACTTGTAGGTAATGGTTTATAAATAGAATGACAATTAATAGGTAGTTGTAGGTAATGGTTTATAAAAACAATGACAATTAATAGGTACTTGTAGGTAATGGTTTATAAATAGAATGACAATTAATAGGTAGTTGTAGGTAATGGTTTATAAATAGAATGACAATTAATAGGTAGTTGTAGGTAATGGTTTATAAATAGAATGACAATTAATAGGTAGTTGTAGGTAATGGTTTATAAATAGAATGACAATTAATAGGTAGTTGTAGGTAATGGTTTATAAATACAATGACAATTAATAGGTAGTTGTAGGTAATGGTTTATAAATAGAATGACAATTAATAGGTAGTTGTAGGTAATGGTTTATAAATAGAATGACAATTAATAGGTAGTTGTAGGTAATGGTTTATTAATGCGACAAATTCAAGACTAGGTCAAACAAGAGGAAGCTCGTGTGGGGCAATTTTGAGTAGAAATAGAATATGCACAACATCTTTAAAGTATGAGTGACAGCTAGTTATCAGAAAAACGTGTGTACTAATTCACTTTTTCACAGTTTGAAGCTTTCGTTTCTTTGTATGTTAATTTTTTGTATCAATTCTTTCTTTGCAATAGTTCTCATTAAAGTGGCTGTCATAATTATTTATTTTGTGACTAAGCCAATAATACTATGCCCTTCTGCACACTCTCCACTTACATATTTATTTTTCGCTGAGTAAATTCATTACAAGGGTATTTACAAGATGTCGTTGATTGATTGTATTTTTTTTTTTTTCCGTTCGCCTTATTTCTCTAATCCCCAAGGCGGTGTGCGTTGCACTGCGTTTTTATGTTGCGCCTGTCGGCCCAGTGCATCCGACTTCAGCATTCATTTTATGTAAGGGTCTGCTTCCTCCTGCATTTTCTAAGGGTTTGCTTCCCCGGGATAACGGCCGATGCTGTGATGGGGATCGAACCCAGCACCTTCTGGTTGTGAGCCGTGTCACTTAACCACTAGGCCACGCCGTCCCCTTAGATTGATTGTATTTAAAAACAGTCTTTCAAAATCAACAGAAGCCAGTTTTTGGACAAACAATATATGTATGTATTACAATAGCAAGCACATCAGTTTGATGATACAGATAACCTTATGGGTCCATCTTTTCTGTTAGCTCATATTGGTTTGTGCGACATTCATATTAATATCAAATTTCAAGTACAACTTACAGAACATGTATTTCAATTTCTGCATAGTTGAAAATGTACAATATCCTGCGATATATGTTAAAATAGGGATTAAATCAATAACATTCTGCTAATCTTCATCAATAACAATTATTTTTACCCTTACAGAAGGGAAGTGATTCATTATTAACATTTGTGCTAAACTCACCAAGTATTTCGATAACTTGTCAGTCTTTATTTAATACAACTTTTGTATGGTGTCAAATACTGCTGTTTTGGTCACAGAATAATTTTCAAAATCAAGATAGTACCATGTTTATGATTTAGCCAACTATTTCGTTTGCATTTCAAAATGTGTGCAGGATCAAAAATAAAAAAATAAACAGTCTACTCGGGTCATTAGAATGTTTGTATATAATACTTACACCCGGGGAAGAGGAAAAGAAGAAAATTGTCTTGCCATTAATAGCGTTATTGTCTGAGCTTACACGTATCACTGTGAAGCCAATTACTTCCAAGCCCATGACAACATTATTAACAACAAGAAAAAGCTCTTGTGCAGCAATTGTGAGCACAGCATCTTTATAGGATGATAGAAAACTAGTTATAATAAATACATATGCGCTGTTTGCAGACTTTTCATCATAATAAGATAAGTCCACAATGTTTCCACCCTTGAAATCAAGAGCGTCTTTAATATAGATCTCGTCCTCATTAGATACACAATGTGGTCTTCAGACTGCAATGTTTCAAACCGGTGTTTGGCATACGACAAATAAATGTTCACCCGAATTGCTCATGGGCTGGATTGAAATGGAATGAGAAACATTTCTTGTGAATAGTACATGCACGTGGGAGTATAATAAGCCCAGAGCTCCATAACATTTTGAATTGTTGTTAAAAAAAAACAAAGCAAAAATTAAACATTCCATGCTATACCCTAAATGATGCTTTTCACTTATATTAGAAGAGAGTTGTTCTATTACAAAATCAATTAATATTTGTTTTTCTGCTGGTAAAGAGTTTTTTAGTCTAGTTAGAAGTTCATTTATGACATAAATGGTGGTTTTTGTTTCCCTATCATTATTTGTCGACCGATCAATTCTACACAACGAAGGTTGGATGCAATAAATCTCCAACATTCTCTGTTTCTGGTCCCCAAAGTTATCAATTCTCATTTTAAACTGCTTATTGTTCTTCTTCTTCGTACGCAGTCAGACGTCAACCTTTATTTTTTCGAATAAAGCAGCGGTCATCCTGAGGCTGTCGACACTACTATAGAGCTTGCCTAGTGTTGCCACTGGTGATGGCCACATCTGCTTTCTCTGATCCTCGTATGTTGGACAGTTTTGCAGCAGATGTTCAGCGGTCATTTTCCCAGTACCGCACGAGCATTCGTCAAACTGCTTATTCATTGTCCACGTTTCAGCTGCACAATACAGTAAGGGGGAATACACATAACATTTCTAATATTGGTCTCTAATCCATATTTATTACTTCTGGTGTTGTCTATATCCACCAGGTCACTGTGTCTTGTCCCTGAAAATCCTCTTTGTTTTCTTTACCTTTGATTTAAGAATATCTGGTCCTTCATTATTTTGTACCTGTGGCTCGTGTACTCTGTTTACATGAAAACGTTGACTGATATATTCTGCCCACTTCTTTTGTAATATATCTTCCTCATTTTAGGCCTCCCTAAAAAATTGTTGCATTCACAAACTCGGATAAATCTGTCCCCTTTTTCGTTCCTGGACCAGTACACATTTTTCTATAGTCTATAGATCTATTTGTTTATTCTCTTCATATCCCCTGTAGCTAATTGTATATCCGTTGATTTCTTCAGTCGAGTAGATATACTTTTTATAATTACTTTAAAATTAATTGATCAAATAAATATGTTAAAACATGTTACTCAAGCTGCATTATCAGTTTGAGTGAAGTTTGCTCTGCTTAAAATCTAAATCTTATCATTCGTATCCAATCTTTTCGAAGTTGTGCATCGGTTGGGAACTTGAGAATCGAAACACGCGGCCTATTTTTATAATTATCACAGCAGCATGGGGCAGCACAATGACAAGGCATTGTCAACGACGACTTCAATGAAATATAAACACGTCTAAATGATATAAAATACGGTTAAATTATAAAAACGTTCAGACTAGATAAGAACACACATGTTAAAATATTGAAGTTCGTAGACCGGAAACTGTCACGTGCGGAATATTCTTGTCGACGTCACGACTTTTGCGAATAATTGTGCTCTGGCCTGGATTTACAGGGGGTATTGGTTTAGTGCAATCGTATTATTTGGTCGATTGCGGTGTAATGTTGTACACACAATCGACACGAGCCATGTTTGAAGTGTGCTCTTTTTTTATTATTAGCAGACAAAAAAACGATGTGATGCATTACTTTCTGAACGCCCCTTGTATCTTGTTGAATACTTCTTCTTCCTCTTCGTCGTTTGTTCTCAATCTCCCGCTACCAAACACTGAAAGGGCTTAAGTAGCAGAATGTAGTCCAGAGAACGGAATGCGTTGTGTCGCAGTTTACAGCTTGGCTGCGATATTTGCACCTTTCGGTCCAACACATCCGACTTCAGCAAGCATTTTTTGAGTACTGGGTTAGCATTCCCTCTTCGATCCCTTCTACTTAGCCAGTCTGCCCTGATCCAGCCTGTTATCCAGGGACACCGCGTGGAGGTGTAGAAGGGTCTTGGCAGCTATGGTTAGCTGGCCCTGACGCTAGCAGTCAGCTTTGGGTCGCTGACCACTGCAGCTCTTGCGCTGCTCAGCGTCTTGATCCCTCTTGTTGTATACGATTTAAGCTTCATCTTCATTTTGAATGTCTTGTTTTTCAGATGTACCTGAACGCGGCGCAGGATCAAACAAAAACAGAGCCAAAAATAAGTAAGTAAGAGACAATAACTTCAAGTTACACCAGATCTTTTTCTTCTTTTCTGTCATCCTGTTTTGCCTTTCAGCATCAGGTTATGAAAAGATTTATAGAACGAGCCCTATTGTTTACCTCGTGCACAGTGACATTCACTGCATTAGATATTTCCGTAAATCACTTTTTTCTTGGTTAGCCTTTGGCCTTGAATCCTTCTTCTTCTTCTTCGTACGCTGTCAGACGTCAACCTGTATTTTTTCGAAGGAAGCAGCGGTCATCCTGAGGCCGTCGACACTGCCATAGAGCTTTTCTAGTGTTGCCACTGGTGATGGCCACATGTGATTTCTCTGGTCCTCGTATATCGGGCAGTTTGGCAGCAGATGTTCAGCGGTCATTTTCCCTGTACCACACGAGCATTCGTCAGTGTCACCTATCTTCAGTTTACTGAAAAGGTGGTACCTCAGTCTATTGTGGCCTGTGCGAAGTCTGAAGACCACGACCCGCTCTCTTCTGTTCAACTGGTAATATGCATCATTTTTTGTGTAGCCAGTATGTTCTGTTTCCCATTTGGCCATGTATCTTGGCCTTGAATCCATTGTATCTTAATAGCATTGCTTGTTGGGGAAAAAGAGTTGGGGGGGAAAGGGGGAGGGGAAGGTGCTGTGTGGTGGTAGGCTTGTTACGTGGACAAACAATTTTAGTTGCTGTCTTTTGATGCAGTCTAATACTGGTGCTGTTCCCACCAGTCTCCCGATATCCTCGTTTCTGATCCTGTCTCTCCTTGTTATGCCCACTATTTTTCACAGGAATTTTATTTCTGCTGTTACGATGTATCGTTTTCCATTTGATATTAGTGTCTAGTTTTGACACTGATAGGTTAGTGTCTGGACGGACACTGATAGGTTAGTGTCTAGTTTGGACACTGATAGGTTAGTGTCTGGACGGACACTGATAGGTTAGTGTCTAGTTTGGACACTGATAGGTTAGTGTCTGGACGGACACTGATAGGTTAGTGTCTGGACGGACACTGATAGGTTAGTGTCTAGTTTGGACACTGATAGGTTAGTGTCTGGACGGACACTGATAGGTTAGTGTCTGGACGGACACTGATAGGTTAGTGTCTGGACGGACACTGATAGGTTAGTGTCTGGACGGACACTGATAGGTTAGTGTCTAGTTTGGAGACTGATAGGTTAGTGTCTGGACGGACACTGATAGGTTAGTGTCTGGACGGACACTGATAGGTTAGTGTCTAGTTTGGAGACTGATAGGTTAGTGTCTGGACGGACACTGATAGGTTAGTGTCTAGTTTGGAGACTGATAGGTTAGTGTCTGGACGGACACTGATAGGTTAGTGTCTGGACGGACACTGATAGGTTAGTGTCTGGACGGACATCGTGTTATATAACTTTATGGTGCTAGTTATTGTCACGTCCTTGCAATTAAGTATTAGTGTTAACTGTCCAATGATCTGATTTGTCCTATTTCATTAATGTTGGATTTCGGCTCTGATTATTCAGTATTATAATAACTTGTGCCCTAAGTATGTGAAATCTTTCACCTGTTTGATTTGGTGCAAGGAAGATATTCGTTTTTCCTGCTGGTTTAGATATTTTCATGACCTCATGATTTTTAAACGGTTATTTTCATGCTGCATTCTTGACATGCTGTATTTAGTTTGTTAATATGTTGTTTCAATTGTATTTCTGAACTTACTATGACTGCTTGATCGCCTGCGAAGAAAAGATCGTTAAAGTGTTAACGAAAGTTGTTTCTTTAATTTTGTGGTTGTTTTACATATATTACATCAAATACTAATTACAAATAGGACACATGTTGACACTTCTCCTCTTCACTCCTGAAAGAGCATGCAGAGACACCTGTAAAATTCTCTATGTATGAAGCCTTCCTTCACATATGTGGGCAGCAGGATAAGGGCCACAGACTCTGCACATTCTTCTGGACCAGTATAAAGACATTCAGTTAAGAGAGTTGCACTTCACGAGTTGATGTAATAGAAAAACGGACCAAACGAGAAAAGGAAAAATTAAAAGAAGAAGAAGAACAGGAAAACGATTAATAGAAATGGATTGTTAGCGTGTCTTTTTTAGGCCTGTATTTAACATCATAATTGTCATCATATTAACATCCTATTTAATACCTCTGCAATACTTCAGGGGCCGCAGAACAGATGTAAGTACTAGTATTGGAATGACGGAGACATCATTCCTGTTATTGAATAATATATGGAAATCCAGGGAAATGAATACTAATACCATGCTAAAAAGTCCAAGTCAAAGTAACCAATAGCATTACTGCCGTAGGAGTGTGAAGTGTTAGCGACCTCACATTTCAAAGCTCGGAAAGTCCTCGCTTTAAACTTCCTGGAATGAACTGGTACCCATTTAATGTTGGGTCGACCTGGAAGCCGTTGCGGTCTTGAAAAAAACTTGTTCCGCCTGGAAAATGAACCCAGGACCGCACAGAAAGGAAGCCAACTCGCTAACAGCTGCATTACGAGACTCCACATACAAAGCTCAGATTCATTCATTTAAATGTCAAAGTACCCCTGCACGGAGCAGAAATTTGGAGAACGGCAAAGAAAATTCAGAGGAGAGTCCAGTCACTCGTTAAAAAATGTCTACGATGATTAATGTGTATACGCTGGCAAGAAAAGGTTACGATTGATCACCTGTGGGAAAGGAGCCACCAGCTACCTTTGGAGCAACAGATCAAAAGTAGGAAGGGAGGTTGAAAACGGCACATGTTATGGAAATCCTCATTAAACGAAACCATACAGGTCTTGAAATGGAATCCACAGGGGAAAAGAAAAAGAGAGGTAGGCCAAGAAACACCTGGACCTCAACTGGAGAGATACAGAACGGGCAACTCAATACCCAACTTTCTGGAGGAGGGTTATCAATAGCGTTTGCTCCAAAAGGAGCTCCGGGAACTGGTGATGATGGCGATGATGATGGCGATGATGATGGCGATGATGATGGCGATGATGATGATATGAAGCCATCACCATAGAGCTATGTGCACCTTGAAGTGGTGATTTATGTTGTAGTAGCTTGTTTGACATTTTGATGTTGATTTCCTCATGCTGTCGCCATTTACGACATCCCAGGTGGCTCTTTTCTTCCCTCCCCTGTAAGAGGGCATTAGTATCTCCTCTGTAGTGTGGGGGTGTTTGGGGGGGGGGGGGGGAATTATATGACATGAAAACTCGTAGGGTATGGTCTGCGTGTATTAAATCAGCTAAATTCCAAATTGGCACGATGTAGCTAGCCTTTAACGTTGACACTTTGGCAACTTTAGACAGTTTCCAAAATAACGTAAGTAGATCTTTCCTGCCTTGGTGAGCGTAAGCACGTAACGGATTTATAAGTGCGTTTTCTGATAACGTTCTGATTTCAACGTAAAGACATATTTATAGGTCATCATCATGTTTATTAAATTACGTCATGGCGATCAATTTTCTTCAAAACATGTTATTGACTTTGACATTTACGATCAATTTTCTTCAATACATGTGTTTGTTTTATAATGGAATTGATCAATTCGTTAAGTTAAGTTAAGTTAAGTTAATTCTCTTCAAAACATGTGACTGATTACGGCATTGACGATCAATTCTCTTCAAAATAAATGTTTTTGTTTGTGGCATTGAGGATCAATTCTCTTCAACACATGTGTTATTGATTATGATTTTGATCAATTCTCTTCAAAACGTTTGTTTTTTATTGTGGTATTCTCTTGAGAAAAATATGTTTGTTGTGTATTTCAAAACGTTATAAAACGAATGTATCATACTGGTCTGGTTAATACAGGCCTAAAAAAGGCACGTCAACAACTCATTTCTATTAATCGTCTTCCTGTTCTTCTCCTTTTTCTTCTTGCTCTTCTTCTTATTATTCTTTTAATTCTTCCTTTTCTCGTTCGGCCCATTTTTCTATTTCATCAACTCGTGAAGTCCAACTCACTTAACTGAACTGAACGTCTTTATACTGGTTCAGAAGACTGTGCAGAGTCTGTATACAACCAATTTTATTTGCATTTCATTGCTCTAAAAGCTATGCGCATCTAATTTATTCTTATATGCATTAACTGTCCCTGCCTCCACTACTTCATGTGGCAATGCATTCCAAGCATTCACCACTCGCTGATTAAAAAAATATTTCTAATATCTAATCTGGACGTTTCTTTAGTTAATTTGCAGCTTTGCCCTCTTATTCTTGTAGGTGGTTGTATTTTGAAAGACTTGTTATATTATAATTTATCCTTTCCTTTGATTATCTTACAAACCTGAATTAAGTCCCCTCCCTTTTCTATACAGTATATGCCGGTTTTTCTGAGTCTTTCCTGGTTACTTTGATAGATGTTGTAGTGCAGAGTTCTCCAAGACTTCAAAATATTTTTGTAAGGGTTCGTCATCGTGGGTCAGTGTTCAGTACATAGTTGACAAAGTCTGTAACAGTCTTGCAGCTGTCTGTGCTGCTTGTACATTTGTGTGATGGAGCCAATTTTAGTCGGGGTAAGTGAAGACGTACTTTAATAGCAAGCGCACGGAACAATTCCCTGTTCTTGACTTTGTTCCACACGTGGAAAGAAGAAGTACTTCACATTGTCTCTGGGGTGTTTCAGTCAGTCAGTCAGTCGGTCATTCGGTTAGTCAGTCAGTAAGTTAGTTAGTTAGTCAGTAAGTCGATCATTCAGTTAGCTAGATAGTTAGTTAGTCAGTCATTCAGCTATTTAGTTAGTTAGTTAGTTAGTTAGTTAGTCGGTCAGTCAGTCATCCAGTCAGTCAGTCAGTTGGTTAGTCAGTCAGTCAGTTAGTTAATCAATAAGTCAGTTAGTTAGTTAGTCAGTAA
Source organism: Ariolimax columbianus (assembly GCA_036924085.1). NCBI lineage: Eukaryota > Metazoa > Mollusca > Gastropoda > Stylommatophora > Arionidae > Ariolimax > Ariolimax columbianus. The sequence continues at coordinate 17,533,597 of JAVGWX010000021.1, forward strand.
GTCAGTGAGTCAGAGTCAGTTAGTTAATTTGTTTGTTAGTTAGTTAGTCAGTCAGTCAGTTAGTTAGTTAGTTAATCAGTCAGTCAGTTAGTTAGTTAGTTAGTTAGTCAGTCAGTCAGTTAGTTAGTTAGTTAGTTAGTCAGTAAGTCAGTGAGTCAGACAGTCAGTTAGTTAATTTGTTTGTTAGTTAGTCTGTCAGTCAGTCAGTCAGTCAGTCAGTTAGTTAGTTAGTTAGTTAGTCAGTCAGTCAGTTAGTTAGTTAGTCAGTGAGTCAGACAGTCAGTTAGTTAATTTGTTTGTTAGTTAGTCTGTCAGTCAGTCAGTCAGTCAGTTAGTTAGTTAGTTAGTTAGTCAGTCAGTCAGTTAGTTAGTTAGTTAGTTAGTCAGTAAGTCAGTGAGTCAGACAGTCAGTTAGTTAATTTGTTTGTTAGTTAGTCTGTCAGTTAGTCAGTCAGTCAGTCAGTTAGTTAGTTAGTTAGTTAGTCAGTCAGTCAGTTAGTTAGTTAGTTAGTCTGTCAGTCAGTCAGTCAGTCAGTCAGTTAGTTAATTTGTTTGTTAGTTAGTCTGTCAGCCAGTCAGTCAGTCAGTCAGTCAGTTAGTTAGTTAGTTAGTTAGTCAGTAAGTCAGTGAGTCAGACAGTCAGTTAGTTAATTTTTTTGTTAGTTAGTCTGTCAGTCAGTCAGTCAGTCAGTTAGTTAGTTAGTTAGTTAGTCAGTCAGTCAGTCAGTTAGTTAGTTAGTTAGTCAGTCAGTCAGGCAGTTAGTTAGTTAGTTAGTCAGTCAGTCAGGCAGTTAGTTAGTTAGTTAGTTAGTCAGTCAGGCAGTTAGTTAGTTAGTTAGTTAGTTAGTCAGGCAGTCAGGCAGTTAGTTAGTTAGTTAGTCAGTCAGTCAGGCAGTTAGTTAGTTAGTTAGTTAGTCAGTCAGTCAGGCAGTTAGTTAGTTAGTCAGTCAGTCAGGCAGTTAGTTAGTTAGTTAGTCAGTCAGTCAGTCAGTTAGTTAGTTAGTTAGTTAGTCAGTCAGTCAGGCAGTTAATTAGTTAGTTAGTCAGTCAGTCAGTCAGTCAGTTAGTTAGTTAGTTAGTTAGTTAGTCAGTCAGTCAGTCAGTTAGTTAGTTAGTTAGTCAGTCAGTCAGTTAGTTAGTTAGTTAGTCAGTCAGTCAGTCAGGCAGTTAGTTAGTTAGTTAGTTACAGTCAATTTTGTTTGTAAAACTTCAGACACTTGCCCATAAACTAGAGAGGTGAAACAGTCAGGATAGGCACAAACCTACGACAAAACGCTTTAATGATATTTTTCGAACACTACTGGGACATTTTGGGATAATTTGTAACCAATCACGCAAGATAAACGTGCTTGTGTCGGCCTTTGGAATAAACAAAAAAACAACACTTCATAATGCCTTTGCAAAACTGAATTTTTAATCGACACAGTGGCCTAGGGGTGTGATTTTCACTCAGAGTGCTAGTGGTCCGTACTTCATGTCCAAAATAAGCGATATCATTTAAAAAATGTAATATTATAAAATTATAATTTAATGTTATAAATATTTTGTAATTCCGAAAGACAAAACAGGACAAAATAAAATAAATAAATACTTCTGTGAAACGCTTTTATTTCAAAATTCGCTAAAATGTAACAAATTGTTGTTTTTTTCTATTAATTTTACGTTTGCGAGTGTTAGTTCAATTTCATCCCAAATTTAACATAAAAGTGTAAGGCGCTGAATATATATACACAACTAAGCACTACTGAATACTTATCAGTGTTATCATCATCATCATCATCATGTAGCATGTCCTTTATAGAACGTCGCTCCCATCACAGTCTGTCTGAAAGAAACTCTTTCCCTTGTCAAAACTCCAGCCTCCGCCCCAGTCATACTCAGGCATTCCTGGATATCTTGGTGCCATCGACTTCTTGGTCTACCCCTGCCTGTTTTTGCCTGACACCAAACCTTCCATCACTGTTCTCTCAAGACCGCTGTGTCTCTTGATGTGACCAAAGTATTTACATTTTCTGGCCATAATGCAATTGATAAACCAGTTCTCCTCTATGTTCAACTCTTGCCGAATGTCTACATCTGTCTTTTTCTCTGTCCAGGGTATTCTGATGATCTTTCTGTAAAATTTTGACTCGAAGGATTCGATTCTTTGTTCAGAAGTCAGTGTCCTACACTTTTATTTCACATTTGTGATGTAAAATTAATGATTGATTGATGTAGGACGTAAAAGCAAAGCTAACTTAGCTAATACAACTAAATTAGTTAATACTTTTCAGTGCATTTGGTAATATGAGCTTTTCTTTAAAAAACATGTTTCAATATTTATTTTACTTTATTATTTTTGGTCATTATGAAATCTTTACCACATTAAATTATAATATTTTCTGACAAGAAAGTACAAGGGGTGTTCAAATCAAACCGGAACTTTTTGTTCTAGTTTAACCTTAATGTGTTAAAGCGTATTTGAACTACTATCATTAGTTAGGGGCACTTGTGTCCTGTTACTGCTAGGTGGCCTACTTGGCATGGGCCAGTCACGTGACATATAAATAACAATGTCGGACAACACTGTTAGTGCTTAAATGGAACAGCGTGTTGTTGAGAAGTTTCTTGTGAAAAAAAACGTGAAACCTGCAGAAATTTACAGAAGACTGCAATCACAATACGGTGATGAGATCAGCCGCAGTAAGACATTCTAATGGTGTAAACATACATCCGTGACAGATTATTCCAGTCATCATTCCTGTGTATATGCAGGTTGTGAAAAGCCTTTTTCTGGAAAATCGACGCATAATTGCCCAAGAGGCTAGTCTTTCTCCGGATGCTGTGAACACTATTATTCATGAACATTTGCATTTTCGGAAGGTTTGTGCACGTTGGGAGTCATAACAGCTTTCCACTTTTGACCGTCTTTTGAGTTCACGTCTGCATTGAATTGAAGGAACGTTTTCATATGGAATGGCATGCCTTTTTGGATCGATTCATTTCATGTGACGAAACCTGAGCTCATCATTACATGTGACGAAACCCGAGCTCGTCATTACATGTGACGAAACCTGAGCTCATCATTACATGTGACGAAACCTGAGCTCATCATTACATGTGACGAAACCTGAACTCATTATTGCATGTGACGAAACCTGAGCTCATCAGTGCAAGTGATGAAACCTGAGCTCATCAGTGCATGTGACGAGACCCGAGCTCATCATTATACTAAATCGAAACGAGCATCCAATCAGTGGAAGCATAAGCAATCACAAAAACCCAAAAAAATGTCCACCAATTGCGTCTGCTGGTAAAGTGATGGTGGGTGCTTTCTGGGACAAAATTGACATAATTCATGTTGATTTTCTACCCCGTGGTGCCACTATCAACAGTGAACGTTACATACGCATTTTGAGTTATATTCATAACCGCCTGGAAAAAAAAAATCGGTCTGGTTTGATCATGAAAGGCATCCTGCTCATGCAAGATTATGCTCGACCTCATACGGCTCATCGCACTACGTGCCATCAGCAGCAACTTGATTGGGAGGTATTGCCACATCCAGCTTATAGCCCAGACATTGCTCCAAGCTATTTCCACCTGTTAAGACATATTATCTAACCCTAACCATTACCCTAATCCCAACCCTAAACCTAACAATAGCCCTGAACCTAAATCTAAACCTAACCCTAAGGCTAACACTAACCCTAAGCCTAATCCTTCGCAAAACTGAATATAACCATCTTTTCTTCACTTCTATCATTATCTAAACCTTTACTTATTTATTTCAAATAAAATTATATCGACCAGCACTCTCCTTAACCCGAAATGGAAAGTCATGTTACGTATGATTGGAACCCATGAACTCTTTGTGGGGTGAATTAAGACGCAAGTACCAAAGGTACTTGTTAATTTTAACAAGTTGTCAAACAATTTGAAGAAAACTGGCTCATAAAAAATGTTATTTTTCGGAAATATATTTTTTTAGGCCATGTCAAACGTCATTTCGGACTGGAAAGAAGGAGGTCGTGGTACATGTAAAGCGACGCTGCGGTCGACTAAGGTGAAGGTGGATGCAAGATATCAAGTATACTCTACACATGAACATGGAGCAGGCGGGAAGATTGACTACAGGCCGAGAATCCTATTGGCTTGTTGAAATAAGAGCGGTGTTCTACAAAGGACATGCTACACGATGATGATGTTGTCAAAACATTGTCTAAATATTTCCCCCAAAATATAATTAAAGTGAAGTGTCATCGGCCTTGAACGTGTCCTAGAATTTTCATCTCTCTGGCTTATCGAGAAATGTCAGTTTTCAAGTACAAGATTTGAACTTAAGAAACAAACATACATAACAATGAAGCTGAATAACAGCTTTTTTAAGTACGTACTCCGCTCCTTGCAAGCCTGCCATGAAAACAGCAGAGCTAGGCTTGCTGTGATATTGATTTAATTTTCTGGAGAAAGGTACAGAGGGCGAATAAAGGACAAGGTTGAGAACAGCAGTGCATCATGGGATGGGAGAGAGTGAACGATGATTTAGCTATACGAACTATGAAGGACAAGAATTTGTTGAAATTCTTGATAGTCTACACCAGTCGATATTTTAAGTCATCATACGTCATCATACGGCGAATTACATTGCACTGTTTCGTTAAGCCTGTGGCCCAGTGCATCCGATTTCAACAAGCGTTTCTGTAAGGTTGCCCTCCTTAGCCTTTGGCAGTCCCCAGCCTATCTGCAAGGCAGCAGTTGTTTGAGGTCAGAGTTGTCTCTCTTAGGAAAGTTGTCTTGCAGGACTATCGAGTCTTCCTCACTCGTGTCGAAAGGGTGTGATGATGATGATGATATGATGGACTTATGTACTAGTTCTTCAAGTATCCCAGAAGAGAGGCAGTCCAGTGTGTATGTGTCCCAGGATCGTCACGTCCTGCCAGAAACGTAGCATATACATGTGATTAGGTCCTCTCATAGACAGTACAGGGAAAATAATAAGTGAGAATAGGGAGGCAGCTAATCTGCTCAGTCAGTACTTTGGCACAGTCTAGACAAAAAGAGGACTGCTCCAAGATCCCAGATTCTTTAGATATTTTTCAAAGAGACATGGATACAGCGGGATTAAGATAAATCTGTATTACAGAGGAAATGGTTTTTAAAAAATTGGAGGGGTTGAAAGTGAATAAATGTCCAGGTCAGGATGGTATTCATCCAAAATTGCTGTATGAAATTAGAGACCAACTAGCAAAACCATTGGCTATATTATGTTCTCAATCACTTACAAAAGGGATTGTTCCAAGGGATTGGAAAGATGCAGGAGTGATCCCCTTATTCAAAAAAGGCAAAAAATCAGATCCAGCAAATTATAGACCGGTGAGTTTAACGAGCATAGTCTGTAAATGGTTAGAGTCAATAATCAAAGAAAACATTGTAATGCATTTAGACAAATTTAATCTAATTAGAAATAGTCAGCATGGGTTTACTAGAGGGAGATCATGCTTAACAAATCTATTAGAATTCATGCAGGAGGTTACTAAAATCATAGATAAAGGGGAGCCAGTGGATGTTATTTATCTAGACTTTGCAAAGGCCTTTGATAGAGTATCTCATTAAAGATTATTTCAAAAGTTAAAATCACTTGGAATAGGTGGGGAAGTTGCCAAATGGATTGAAAATTGGTTAACGGGAAAAAGGCAGAGGGTGGGCATAAATAAGGAGTACTCTGAGTGGTGTGAAGTGAAAAGTGGTGTGCCACAGGGCTCGATTTGGGGACCAATTTTTTTTCTTGATATATATAAATGATTTGGACATTGATATGGGATCCATGATTGCAAAATTTGCGGATGACACAAAACTATGCAGTAGTGTCTCATCTAAAGCGGAAGTGGATATATTGATGTCGGATTTAGATAAAATTCGAGAATGGTCTGTAAGCTGGCAAATGGAGTTTAATGTAGATAAATGTACAGTCATCAACATGGGTAGATCCAATATGGAACATAATTACAGAATGGGAGAAAACAATATTAGAAAGATAGATAAGGAAAGGGACCTAGGGGTTATACCTAGGGGTTATAATAGATCATACAGGAAAGGTGAGTGAGCAAGTTAAGGTAGCAGTGAAAAAGGCAAATGCAATGTTAGGTATGATAAAAAGAAATATTAAACGTAGGAGCAAGGAAGTGATCGTCAAACTGTATAAAGTATAAAGCATTTAGTTAGACCTAGATTGGAGTACTGTGTACAGGTGTGGAGTCCTTATCATAGAGGGGACATAAACATGCTAGAAAGAATACAAAAAAGAGCGACAAAGATGATAGTGGGATTCCAGAATTACAGTTATGAGTAACGACTCAGAAAAACCGGCCTACAGTGTCTCGAAGAGAGAAGAATTCGTGGTGACTTAATACAGGTTTATAAGATGATCAGAGGAATGGATAAATTAGACTATAACAATTTTTTTTTTAAAACAGCCACCTACAATAACACGAGGGCATAGCTACAAGCTGACTAAAGAGAGGTCCAGATTAGATATTAGGAAATATTTTTTTAGTCAGAGAGGAATGCATTGCCAGGCGAGGTAGTGGAGGCAGGGACAGTTAATGCATTTAAGAATAAACTGGATGCGCATAGCTTTTAGAGCAAGGTGATATAAATGTAACTGGTTGTATACAGACTCTGCAGGGTCTTCTAAACCAGTATAAAGACGTTAAGTTAAGTTAAGTTAAGTTAAGAGTGGGGTATCTCCTTGCTCCCCTTTAGTATTCTCGGCTCCTCTGCAGTGATGGAACGCCTAGCATTCCCCGCCACCTGGGAGGTTGTTACAAAAGGGCAGAGGTGCAATGTCCGCTGGCCTGCATCTCTTCTGCGTCCATTGGGATGACTGATAGAAAACAAAAGTAAAGAACGAGGCAAGAGTGCATTTAGCCAGGAAAAAAGCTTGGTCATGGCACGGAGATGTTGTTCATCTGGTGTGCGATGACATCTCATGATCGAGGGCTGAGTCTTAGCAGTTCACAGTGAGGTGGCTGCTCTACTGCTTGTGACACCCCGACTGAGAACTAAGTCGTCTACAAATGATTTCATACGTCCACGTCGCGTGGGGTGAATATCGGACAGGTTCTCGCCCGCTTTGATCGGCGGGACGGCAGAGACCTCTTTCTGCAGCTCGACCAGGTCGGGCTGAGACGCGAGCCCCAGGTCCCAACCATATCGTTGCCTCCCGTTGCAGTGGTGCTACGAATATCGTCGCATATCCTGGCGGGATTCCGGCTGAGAGGCGTTGAGCCATAATCCCTCAGATGGTAGCATCGCACCATTGGCTTATCAGCCAAGCACGTGAACCAAATGTCTTAAACCTGCGATTCCTCTCGGATTGAGCAGGATTACCGTAGCAACTACCTGTCATCAGTAGGGTAAAACTAACTTGTCTTCCGAGGGTCTAATTCCAGCAAACGTTCCCTATTAGACCCACCGAATCAAGAAAGAGCTATCAGTCTGTCAATCATTACAGTGTCCGAACCGGGCGTGTTGAGTCAAATTAAGCCGCAGGCTCCACTCATGGTGGTGCCCTTCCATCAATTCCTTTGAGTTTATGACTTGCGCTTACAGGGAATTCATCGTTCATGGACAAGAATTACAAGCCCCAATCCCTAGCACGAAGGAGATTCAACGGGTTTCCCAACCCTTTCGGGCCAGGGAGGCATCCACGCTGATTCCTTCTATGTAGCGCGCGTGCGGCCCCGGACATCTAAGGGTATCATAGACCTGTTATTGCTCAATCTCGTGTGGCTAAACGCCACTCGTCCCTCTAAGAAGTTGCGCCGGCGCATCGAGGGACCGGCGAATTATTTAATAGGCTAGAGTCTCGTTCGTTATCGGAATTAACCAGACAAATGGCTCAAGAACTGTCATGCACCACCACCCACCGAATCAAGACAGAGCTATCAATCTATCAATCCTTGCAGTGTCCGGATCGGGTGAGTTTTCCCGTGTAGAGTCAAATTAAGTCACAGGCTCCACTCCTGGTGGTGCCCTTCCGTCAATTCCTTTAAGTTTCAGCTTTGCAACCATACTTCCCCTGGAACCCAAACACTTTGGTTTCCCGGAAGCTGCCCACAGAGTCATCGAAGCAACTCCTGCGGATCGCTAGTCGGCATCGTTTATGGTCAGAACTACGACGTCTTCGCGTCTCTGACTTTCTTTCTTGATTAATGAAAACATTCTTGACAAATGGTTTCGCAGTAGCTCGTCCAAGAATTTCACCTCTAACGCCGCAATACGAATGTCCCCGTTTGTCCCTGTTAATCATTAACTCCAGTTCCGAAAACCAATAAAATAGAACCGAGGTCCTATTCCATTATTCCATGCACCATTATTCAGGCTGCCGAGGCCTGCTTTGAACACTAATTTTTTTAAAGTAAACGCGCCGGCCACCCGGGACGCTCAGCGAAGAGCACCCGCGGGAGAGAGCCGGCAGACGGTAGAGCAGGAGACAACGGGCAGTGAACCGGCGCGAGCCGGACCGCCCGCCTGTGCCTGATATTTTAAGTAATTTGTGAGGATTTATCAATCTTCAGTCCACTTGTGTCGTTAGACGTCGTGGCTAGGTGTGACCTTCTTGTTTCTTATATTTTGACAGGTGAAAAGCCACTGGTGACTTATCAGGTCAATCCCAGTATATATTACCAACCGTTAGGTTGGCAGCCCCTAGAATACGATCGCCTATTTTTGGGATTGGTGGTGGTGGAAGCGTAAATTAGAGCAAGGTAGGCCCGCATAATGTCAGACGCTATCTATGCCGCTCCGCTAACCACATAGCCAATACCTGATGTTATAGCCGCACAGTCCCCTTTTTGCAACATATTCTCTGTAGAGCGAGAATCCCTTTAATAATTTTAGTAAATTTTTAACTTGAATTTTTCCCGAGCAGCAGCCGTTAAGACTACCGTTTTCGTATTCCAACTGCCAAAAGACTTATAACGTGCGCGTCACTGCACACGGGTGTCAGATCTCACTACTCAGAGATCAAGAAAATGTCTCCACCGTGATTTGAACCCCGCAACCTCTAGCACCAGAGCGAACACCTTACCTCGAGACCACTGGGTCTTCCATTGGTGAGAATAAGTTCCTGAATCTAGCTAGGGCATAACATGCAACACAGTAAATGAGCTGACAGCAGTCAGTAGCTCATAGCTGGCTTCTTGTATCAGTGCTGATCAAGACCCTGTTCTGTCTCCAAGTGGTGGTCCTGGAAGCAAGCTGTACCAGCGCAGTCTGGCTAAAGTCTTAGAAGCAGGCTGTACCAGCATAGTCTGGCTAAGGTCCTGGAAGCAGGCTCTACCCGCGTAGTCTGGCTAAGGTCCTGGAAGCAGGCTCTACCCGCGTAGTCTGGCTAAGGTCCTGGAAGCAGGCTCTACCCGCGTAGTCTGGCTAAGGTCCTGGAAGCAGGCTGTACCTGTGTAGTCTGGCTAAGGTCCTGGAAGCAGGCTCTACCCGCGTAGTCTGGCTAAGGTCCTGGAAGCAGGCTCTACCCGCGTAGTCTGGCTAAGGTCCTGGAAGCAGGCTCTACCCGCGTAGTCTGGCTAAGGTCCTGGAAGCAGGCTCTACCCGCGTAGTCTGGCTAAGATCCTGGAAGCAGGCTCTACCCGCGTAGTCTGGCTAAGATCCTGGAAGCAGGCTCTACCCGCGTAGTCTGGCTAAGGTCCTGGAAGCAGGCTCTACCCGCGTAGTCTGGCTAAGGTCCTGGAAGCAGGCTCTACCCGCGTAGTCTGGCTAAGGTCCTGGAAGCAGACTGTACCTGTGTAGTCTGGCTAAGGTCCTGGAAGCAGGCTCTACCCGCGTAGTCTGGCTAAGGTCCTGGAAGCAGGCTGTACCTGTGTAGTCTGGCTAAGGTCCTGGAAGCAGGCTCTACCCGCGTAGTCTGGCTAAGGTCCTAGAAGCAGGCTCTACCCGCGTAGTCTGGCTAAGGTCCTAGAAGCAGGCTCTACCCGCGTAGTCTGGCTAAGTGAATAGAGACCAGAGTAGGAAGGCAACATTTGTGCCCCAAAACGGCATCTGAAACAGGATGTGTCGAGTCGAAAGACATAGATATCGCAGCCTCGCTGTACATTTCGACACAATGTCACAATGTCCTTTTCATGGTGAGCTTCAAGAAGAAGAAGAAGAAGAAGAAGAAGAAGAAGAAGAAGAAGAAGAAGAAGAAGAACAACAACAACAACAACAACAACAAGAAGAACAAGAACAAGAAGAAGAAGAAAAAGAGGAAGAAGAAGTTTCGTTTTATTCTTAACATTATTTTGAGAAGCCTCGCCTCTGAATGTAACCTTGCTTGCTGAGTGTCCACGATTCGCTCCACGATGGCAGGAGTTGCTCTGGCTTAGCGTATCCACTGTTGCTGTTTATTTCAGTGGTTCTCAAACTGTGTGCCGCGAGACTCGGGGGTGCCGGTGTTGGTTTACAGAGGTGCCTGGAAACATTCCAATATTTTTATTAACTGCGTGCTGCAACTGTTAAGTAGACTAATTTTCTGACTTGGAGTGCAGTAGAAAAATTGTAATACACCGAGGGTGCTGAGGACCGAAACAGTTTGTGAACCATTGGTTGATTACATATTTGGTTAATTGAAAATGTAATGTTTTAAATTATTTATTGTATTTTTATATTTCAGAGAGGAAACGGAACACGGTGAGTATTGTACATATCTAAGTAATTGTTCTGTGTACCCAGATGGCAAAAGGTTTCCATACTCCATTTGGAGCTGTTTACTTCAGTGTTCACAGCAACTGCGAGGTCGTTCAGCAAAACGACTGACAACTCAGGGGAGGCTATCGGCCTTTACTGTACATGTTCTCAACTTCTGATAGCTGGAGAGACCCCGTTTCCTTTCTTGCTATACTGACTTCATTAACTCTAGCAGAGTGTGACTTATATTCGTGCGTCGGATTTGATACGCGAGACTAGAAGATTATATAGTCAAACTGTATAAAGCATTAGACTTATTGTATTACTGTGTATAGGTTTGGAGTCACTATCGTAGAGGAGATATAACTATGATGGGAAGGACACACAAAAATAGTGACAAAGCTGATAGTGGGATTCAAAAATTGCAGTTATGAAGAAAGACTAGGAAAAACCGACCTACTGTGTCTAGAAAAGAAAAGAATTAATACAGGTGTATAAGAGAATCAAAGGAAAGGACACATTAGACTATAACAAGTTCTTCAAAGTACAACCATCTACAAGAACAAGAGGGCATAGCTACACATCATCTAAGGAAAGGTCCAGATTAGATATTTAAAAATAGTTTTTTAGTCACAGAAGAGTGAATGCTTGGAATGCATTGCCACGGGAAGCACTGGGGGCAAGCGCAATTAATGCATTTAAGAATAGATTGGATACGCAAAGCTTTTAAAACATGAAAATGTAAATGAAACTGGCCGTATGCAAACTCTGGAGAGTTTTCTGAACCAGTTTAAAGACAGTATAAGTTAAGTTAAGTTAAGTTATAGTTTGACATACGAAGACAAGTCAATAAGTAGGTCACAAATGTGTTTTTTTAAATCAACTAAATGAGCTACAAATTTGAAAATGCGTTATTGCATTTACATCGTCTCTCATTTTCCCCGACATTGATACTTACGTTTATTCTGTCGCTTCATCGGTGCATCAAAACCTGCAGCATAGAAGTCTTTGTCTGCTGTCTAGTCCACATTTGTACTTCACGTTCAACTTCTTTGCCATTCGCAAAATGTCTCCCGCCAAGGTGGGATTATGCATTCTGTTGCAGGTTAAACCACGCGAACACTATATTGCAGCTGCTACACTGTCGATTGTTACTTACCTGTCAACTCGAATCACCTCCCCCCCCCCACCGCCCCCGCCCCCCTCGCCGAACATATATTTTTGTTACAATCTGAACAGGACGACCAGGTGGGTCTTCATCAGCAGCTTGTGAGCTTCCTTGAGAAAATGTATCCACCCAGTTATGCACCGAGTTACACGACAAACACTTCTTATCGTAAACAGGAACCATTTATTTGGCTTGGCTTTGTTCGTTCTCAATCTCCCGCTACCAACCCCTGAAAAGGGCTTACGTAGCAGAATGTAGTCCAGAGAACAGAATACGTTGTGTCGTAGTTTGACTGCGATAATTGCACCTTTCGGTCCAACTCATCTGACTTCAGCAAGCATTTTTTGAGTACCGGGTTGGCATTCCCTATTCGATCCCTTCTCCTTAGCCAGTCTGCCCTGCTGTAGCCTGTTATCCAGGATCATCGCGCGGAAGTGTAGAAGGGTATTGGCAGCTCTGATTCGCAGGCCCTGACGCTAGCAGTCAGCTATGGGTCGCTGACCACTGCAGCTCATGCGCTGCTCATTATCTTGATCCCCAAACCATTTATTTAGGAATATCTTTCGCAGAAAGTCATTATCCACATCCCCAACAAAACCAAAAACGCACAAAATGAAGTTGTTTTTTGATTATGTACATTGTAAGCACGGACACCATTTTGTATTTGAGATATCAACGTGCATGGGACACCTAGCCTATGCTGGTCAGGTCAGGCCAGGCCAGGTCATCCCGTAACCGGTGAGGTCGTTGGGGCACACATGAAGACACCCCCACAATCCCAAGCAACTCCTCTTTGTCAGCGGCAGCTGCCTGTGCCTCCTCTGGATGGAGATTGGTCTCTTCTTTTATTTGTCCTGCCACCTCTTTTTTGGGACGATCTTTTCGTCCGTCCGCCTTAGACATTTCCATGCAGAATCGTATTTGATTCTGCTACCTATAGAAATCACAAAACTGGATGTTGATGTCACCTAATGGCACTTTTAGAAACTACAAACTTCATTTTTAGCTATCACATACAAGTTTGTAACATACTTACTGACTTATCCTCGTGCATATGAGATCATTGGTCTTACTATTATAACGTACCATGTCAGTTTTTACGTGACGGACAAAAAGACAGGAGTGTGACTATTATACGTACCATGTCAATGTTGACGTGAGAAACAGCGCTGTACTGCGGCCTGTCTCAATCAATGTCACTAAACAATGTCGCTTTTCTAACATTTCAGGCTGGCCACCAGCCAAGGTTTGTCCATCTTGTTGGTAAAGGCCTTTCTGATTATTCAACACATGGTAAGTGACATTATTGATATTTCTGTTCTTTGTCAAATGTGTGCTGACTAGTTTGTGTCAATGTTGGTAGTTGTGAACTGTTCACATGACTGGCCACATATGGACAAGGATGGTGTCCTTCTGGTGGACATACAACCGCCAGCGAGGTCGACCGCTAATGAAATGGACAGATAATCTACACTGCGCCTTTGATCCATCTTGGTACTCCAGGGGGAAGGACATACACAGATGCAAGATGCCGTTGGCTACTTGGCGTCAGGCAACCTTGCCTGGTTGAATGCCAGTATTCAAGTAAAGGTTGCCAGCCATCATAACTATCTTTAGTCGTGTTCCACAACATGCCTTGAAGTGGTCCTATTCTTGTAGCACTCTACTGAATAAAGGTCTCGGTCTGTCCATTCTCGCCTCATATTATCCTTCCAAAATCTGAATTTCAACATTTGTATTCAGTTACAATCCGTGTCTAGTTTAAGAACTGTCCTTCCATGGAAACAAAGACTAGCATCAGGGTCGGATGAAGCATACTGATCCAAGACCTATCTCACGACAACGTCGGGCTCCCTGGATACAGGCTGTGTCACACCAGCCTGGTCAACAAGGTAGAAATTGACACTGTGTTCCCCATAGTTATGAACTCACTGATGAGCCTTGCATTGCGCTACAGCCATGAGGACCAAGGTCGACATTCTCGGAATGTAAGCCGCTGTAACGGGCCACACATATTTATTAATTATTCTCGTGTGTGTTGTCATTTGTCCTTTTTGCTTGAAAGTAAGTTGTTGCTTCGTACGTGTGAGCTTGTCAAACTGGTTACTTGTTTGAGTTATTGTCGTCAAAAGACTACAGCGATTCTCATGTTTAAGATGCTAGGTTAAGAGTTGGTAGACAAGGAAAACACAATGTTACAAACACTAATGAATATTCAAATGACTAACCATACCTCTACAGATCAAAAATCTCTCACAACCCTGCAAAATAGAAATTTGCTGTGAGTATTATTCTCAAATAGTTGTTGCACGCTATCAATCTTGAGAGACATTTAGCGCCCAAACGAAGCTTTTGTCAGCAACTACTTCTGCTTTCATCCTACACGTTTTGATTATGCAGTTTGTGGTAGATTGGTTTTCCCAGTCTGTAGATCAGCACAGAAGGTCTGCCTCCATGCAAGTCTGTTTTTGACAAGTTCCTCTTAATTTGGGCGTTCAAGTCTATCACTTTCAGATCACGCTTGCAAACGTCTGTATCGGACAAATGGTCTTCCTTTTTGTCGGTTACAAGAGGATATCCGTCCGTACATGATGTCTTTTGCAGTTCGTCCATCTTGGATTCGGCACACGTGACCCAGCCACCTCAGGCGACGTTGACGGAGAATGGTAAACAAACTAACAATCTTTATTTGGTCCATCACCTCGTGTGTTACTCTGTCTCGCCATAGGATTAAAACTACGCGCCTCGAACAGCGCATATGAAATGCATGTAGTCTTTTTCTCCGTGAAGCATGCTGGGTCCACGATTCTTAGCTTAACGTAACGTCCTTAAGAGTCTGTATACAACCAGTTTCTTTTACATACACTTGATCTAAAAAATTCAACGAATCTATTCTTGAATGCATTAATTGACCCTCCCTGCACTACTTCTGTGGCAATGCATTCCAAGTAAGATAAACAAATATTTCCTAATATCTAATCTGGACCTTTCTTTAGTTAATTCGTGGATGTGCACTCTTATTCTTGTAGCAAGATGTACTATTAAAAACTTGTTATAGTCTAATTTATCATTTATATTGATTATCTTATAAACCTGTAAGTCCCCTCTATTCTTTTCTAGACACACTTGGCAGCTTTTTCTTTCCTCATAACTGTAATTCCAGATCCCACTATCAGATTTGTCGCTCTTATTAATGTCATTTCTAGCATGTTTATATCCCCTCTACGATAAGGACCCCACACATGTACACAGTACTCCAATCTAGGTCTAACTAATGAGGTATACAGTTTGACTATCACTTCCTTGCTCCCGTGTTTAATATTTCTTTTTATCATACTTAACATTGCATTTGCCTTTTTCACTGCTACATGGACTTGCTCACTCACCTTACATGTATAATCAATTATAACCTATAGGCATTGAGTAGAGTAATAACCACACATGATCTGTACACTGCAACCTGTGTGGAGTAGGTTAGCAGGCTGTTTCTCTACACTCTCTGCGAAAATCTGGCAAGTGTTGCTTAGCCATTCCTGTTCTCTATTGCGACTCTACATCAAGTGAAAGGTTGTCGGAAATGGTGGATCCGAGGCAGTTACAATTACTTACTATCTCCAGGTTGTGACCTTCTGGCCTAATACCTGAGGCATCTCATTCATCCTTTATAGACTGCAATTGTAGATTTCAGTCTTAAGATGGCTATCTTGTCTTCACAAGCTCCCATCGTGAACACGTTATTTATGCATAGCAGTGACATTTTAAAATCAATCAACGGATGTCTGTTTGGCCTGACTTGTTCGTTCTCAATCTCCCGCTACCAAACCCTGACACGGGTATATGTAGCAGAATGTAGTCCAGAGAACGGAACGCGTTCTGTTATAGTTCACAGCTTGACTGTGATATTTGCAGCTTTCGGTCCAATACATCCGACTTCAGCAAGCATTTTTTTAGTACCGGGTAAACATTTCCTATTCGATCTCTTCTCCTTAGCCAGTCTGCTCTGTTGCAGTCTGATATCCAGGATCACCTCGTGGAGGTATAGAAGGTTCTTCGCAGCTCTGGTTCGCTGGCCCTAATGCAAGCAGTTAGCTATGGGTTGCTGACCGCTGCAGCTCATGCGCTGCTCAGCATCTTGATCCCTGACTGATGTATATTTGATGAGGACACCGAAATAGATGAATCAGCAATCCACAGGCTGCAAAGTATCGACATCAAATGAGGTTCGAGCGGAGTGGAGCACATGAGAGGACGGAGCAGGAGAGTGTACAACCAGCGGGCTACAGGGACCATTAGCATCCATACCCTGCACCATTTGCTGAGAAAGAGATTGAACACCTATGGGTATGTCCAGAATACAGTGACCTAGATTCTTAGACTGCAATGACGGGGGACGGCGTGTACTAGTGGTTAAGTGACACGGCTCACAACTCTAGGGTGCTGATTTCGCTCCCCAATCGCAGCACCGGTCGTTACCCCGGGGAAGCGAACCCTTAGAAAATGCAGGTAATGCGAAAATCGGATGCACTGGGCCTGCAGGCTCAAAATGAAAACATACTGCAACGCAAACTGCCTTGGGGAATAGAGAAATAAGACAAAACAAAACAAAACTGCAAATGGTAATCAAAAGGATTCCTTCTTCTCCTTCTTCGTTCGTTCTCAATCTCCCACTACCAAACCCTGAAAGGGTAAGTAGCAGAATGTAGTCCAGAGAACGGAATGCGTTGTGTCGTAGTTTACAGCTTGGCTGCGATATTTGCACCTTCCTGCCCAACACATCCGACTTCAGCAAGCATTTTTTTAGTACCGGATTAGCATTCCCTCTTCGATCCCTTCTCCTTAGCCAGTCTGCTCTGTTGTAGTCTGTTATCCAGGATCACCGCGTGAAGGTGTAGAAGGGTATTTGCAGCTATGGTTCGCTGGCCCTGACGCTAGCAGTCAGCTATGGGTCGCTGACCACTGCAGCTCATGTGCTGCTCAGCATCTTGATCCCCAAAAGGATTACAAAAATTGTTTTTTTTATTTCCACCAACATCTCCAGTTGGCAACGTGACCGTCTTCAAGTGGAACAGAACTGAGCATTATCGACGGCCTCAGGGGATAACTTTGCATCCAAATGCTGATGACATTATGAGGATTCGGATATCAACTACTGGCACTTACCTGGTCTATGCTCAAGTGGGGTTGAACGGGAAGACCAATTTGTAAGTGCATTTGTGTTAGCAGAATGTTTACAGCGCGAGAGAGTGGCTAGTGAAGATAAAATAAAGATAGAGAGATAGAAGGATAAAGGGTAATAAAGATATATATATATATATATATATATATATATATATATAGAGAGAGAGAGAGCGAGAGAAGGATAGAGCGTTAAAAAGAGAGGTAGAGACAGTATGGTACATTATGAGTTTGTACTTAGTTTGAGCTCAAATAAAAGACAACCATGTATGCAATTCGGAAGTGTGATATGTTTGTTGATTGTTTATTGTGGAGAAGGGGGCATAGAGAAAGACAGGGACAGAGAAAATGAGAGAGAGAGAGAGAGAGAGGGAGAGAGAGAAAGGATGAGATAGAAATAGAGTGCATTTGAAAGAGAGAACATGAGAGAGAGAGAGGATGAGATAGAAATAGAGTGCATTTGAAAGAGAGAAAATGAGAGAATGAGAAAGGCATTTTGAGAGAAAGAATGAGAGAGAGAAATTGAAAGAGAAAGAGAGTTTGAGAGAAAGATAGCCAAATTAAGAGAATGTGGCAAATGGAGAGAAAGAAAGGAGTGAAATTGTGAGAGAAAGAGAGAGAGAAAAATTGAAAGAAAGAGACATAAATTAAGAGAAAGAGAAAGATAATTTGAAAGAAAGAGAAAGCAATTGAGAAAGAGAGAGATAGAGAGAAAACAGGAGATAAATTGAGATAAAGAGAGAGAACGAAAGAGAGTGAGAGAGAGCGAGATAGAGAGAAGACACGAGATGGTGAGATTGAAATAGAGACAATGCAAAAGGAAAAGAAAAATTGATGGAAAAAAGAGATATTTTTTTTTTTTTTTTTTTTTTTTTTTGCGTTCGCCTTATTTCTCTAATCCCCAAGGCGGTGTGCATTGCACTGCGTTTTTATTTTGCGCCTGTCGGCCCAGTGCATCCGACTTCAGCATGCATTTTATGTAAGGGTCTGCTTCCTCCTGCATTTTCTAAGGGTTTGCTTCCCCGGGGTAACGGCCGGTGCTGAGATGGGGATCGAACCCAGCACCTTATGGTTGTGAGCCGTGTCACATAACCACTAAGCCACGCCGTCCCCTAAAAAAAAAAAAAAGAGATATAAAAAGAACGAGATAGAGAAGGAGGAAGAGAAAGGATAATACATACATGGAGACAATGCGTGAGAGAGAGAGAGAGAGAGAGAGAGAGAGAAAGAGAGAGTGGAGATAAACAGAGGATAGAGGACAAGACGCAAACATACGAATATATAATATATTTAATTTTTTTTATGTTCTGCAATAATATATTATTCGCATCTCATTTATGCCGAACAGGGAGATAGGGTGATAGACAGAAAGACAAAGAGATAATAAAAAAGGGGTTTGTATGTGTGTGGAGAGAGAGAGAGAGAGAGAGAGAGAGAGAGAGAGAGAGAGAGGAAGACTAGTAAATTGAGAAAGGTAGAAAGTGAGAGGCAAACAGAATGGTCGTTTTAAAAGTTGGAAAAAAGATGAGGTTAAAAAAGACATAATGAAAGAACGTCAAAGAGAAAGAAAGTGTGTGTGTGTGTGTGTGTGTGTGTGTGTGTGTGTGTGTGCGTGTGTGTGTGTGTGCGTGTGTCAGAGAGAGGTTGACTTGTAAATACAGAAAGAAGAAAAATAAGTGATAGAAATATAGTAAGACAATTGAGTTAGGAGAAGTTTGGAAACGAAAGTTACTGAGATGAAGATGGAGAGAGACATTGAGAGAAAGGATAGATGGATAAAATGAGAAACATTAATAAATGTGTACTTAGCCTGTACTCACGAAAGAGTCAAAGGATTATATACTGTGTACAAATTGTATGAGAGTAGGCAGTTTCAGATGACAGTGAGAGAGGACGGGTAAAATAGTAAATAAGAGGGAAGAAGAAGAGGATGAAAAAGATCAGGACAATATTACTCCACCGCATTGTCGGTTGCCTCGTATAACATTGTGAAATGTAATAGCCGGGTGTGTGTAAAAACTGGGAATGAAGAGTAACCAGGGTCAGGTGAAACATACTGGTCAAGGTGGGAGAGAAGAGTGATCAGGGTCAGGTGAAACATACTGGTCAAGGTGGGAGAGAAGAGTGATCAGGGTCAGGTGAAACATACTGGTCAAGGTGGGAGAGAAGAGTAAATAGGGTTAGGTGAAATATACTGGTCAAGGTGGGAGTGAAGAGTAACATCAGAGTCAGGTGAAACATACTGATCAAGGTGGGAGTGAAGAGTAACCGGGGTCAGGTGAAACATACTGGTCAAGGTGGGAGTGAAGAGTAACCAGGGTCAGGTGAAACATACTGGTCAAGGTGGGAGTGAAGAGTAACCAGGGTCAGGTGAAACATACTGGTCAAGGTGGGAGTGAAGAGTAACCAGGGTCAGGTGAAACATACTGGTCAAGGTGGGAGTGAAGAGTAACCATGGTCAGGTGAAACATACTGGTCAAGGTGGGAGTGAAGAGTAACCAGGGTCATGTGAAACATACTGGTCAAGGTGGGAGTGAAGAGTAACCGGGGTCAGGTGAGAGTGAAGAGTAACCAGGGTCAGGTGAAACATACTGGTCAAGGTGGGAGTGAAGAGTAACATCAGAGTCAGGTGAAACATACTGATCAAGGTGGGAGTGAAGAGTGATCAGGGTCAGGTGAAATATACTGATCAAGGTGGGAGTGAAGAATAACCAGGGTCAGGTCAAACATACTGATTAAGACCCTTACCTCACGTCCTCATCCGGGCACCTTGAAACAGGCTGTGTCACATCAGCCTGGTCAACGAGATGGGGATAGATACTGTAATCACCATAGCGGTTAGCTTACTGATCATCGACGCATTGCGCTTCAGCCAGAAGAACACCAGTCTTACTTCTCAAGTACGTCTCGGGATGTCATAAGAGCCACTGTAACCTGCTACCAAAGAAGCGTCGTCAAGAGTTAACTCAACTCAGCATAAATAGCTTATAATAGCAACATTGTACAAATGATTACTTTGGCTTCCTTCCAGGTTCAAAAATCTCACTATTTTCATTAAACTAGTTATTCTCAGGCGTCACTCTCTTCCATACATATTCCCCTTACACAACATTTTCCATTTTGCTCATTCGCCGCACCAGTTTTGAAAAACTCTGCAAATTTCAAACTTATTGATACATCAATAGATGGGACTGGTCGGATAGTTACAGGATGTCTAATAATCCAGTCACCTTGACTCATGTCTTGCCACTGGTCCAAGGTAGTTCGGGACCAGAGAGTGAAGTTGATGACCAGCGCAGCTTCTTGCTCACTATAATCTAAATACAGCGCTAGTTAGATGATCAAGACGAAACCGTCTGTTCGGTTTGCCATCATCGATTGCCAATGGCAACTAACTTTTAAAAACCAGCTTCAACTGAAACAAATATACCCCTACTATGTGAGATTTGGAAAAGTCTTTCATCAACAATTGTAAGAGGAGAAGTGTTACATCAACAATTGTAAGAGGAGAAGTGTTACATCAACAATTGTAAGAGGAGAAGTGTTACATCAACAATTGTAAGAGGAGAAGTGTTACATCAACAATTGTAAGAGGAGAAGTGTTACATCAACAATTGTAAGAGGAGAAGTGTTACATCAACAATTGTAAGAGGAGAAGTGTTACATCAACAATTGTAAGAGGAGAAGTGTTACATCAACAATTGTAAGAGGAGAAGTGTTACATCAACAATTGTAAGAGGAGAAGTGTTACATCAACAATTGTAAGAGGAGAAGTGTTACATCAACAATTGTAAGAGGAGAAGTGTTACATCAACAATTGTAAGAGGAGAAGTGTTACATCAACAATTGTAAGAAGAGAAGTGTTACATCAACAATTGTAAGAGGAGAAGTGTTACATCAACAATTGTAAGAGGAGAAGTGTTACATCAACAATTGTAAGAGGAGAAGTGTTACATCAACAATTGTAAGAGGAGAAGTGTTACATCAACAATTGTAAGAGGAGAAGTGTTACATCAACAATTGTAAGAGGAGAAGTGTTACATCAACAATTGTAAGAAGAGAAGTGTTACATCAACAATTGTAAGAGAAGAAGTGTTACATCAACAATTGTAAGAGAAGAATTGCTACATCAACAATTGTAAGAAGAGAAGTGTTACATCAACAATTGTAAGAAGAGAAGTGTTACATCAACAATTGTAAGAGGAGAAGTGTTACATCAACAATTGTAAGAGGAGAAGTGTTACATCAACAATTGTAAGAGAAGAATTGCTACATCAACAATTGTAAGAAGAGAAGTGTTACATCAACAATTGTAAGAAGAGAAGTGTTACATCAACAATTGTAAGAGGAGAAGTGTTACATCAACAATTGAAAGAAGAGAAGTTTTACATCAACAATTGTAAGAAGAGAAGTGTTACATCAACAATTGTAAGAAGAGAAGTGTTACATCAACAATTGTAAGAAGAGAAGTGTTACATCAACAATTGTAAGAGGAGAAGTGTTTTAATCAACAATTGTAAGAGGAGAAGTGTTTTAATCAACAATTGTAAGAGAGAATTAAGCACACTGCATAAGGCAACATATTGTTGACGACCAATTGCAGTACACAAGACTGAGTTCTAGACGAAGTTTCTTACAGTCAATACAGCACTTACAGATTAGTCTGGAGGATCGCTGTGGTCGAGAGGTAAGGCACTCTCTTATTTAAGCTATGAACGGAAACCGCATTGGTTCGAGCCTCGAATGTTTCAAGCCACCCCCGATCTCAAAGAGGTGAGACCAGAGTGCCTGCATTCTTAATTACCTCGAGTAGTCTTGACTTATGTATTGCCACTGGTCCAAGGTAGTTCGGGACCAGAGAGTGAGTTGATGACCAACGCAGTTCTTCCTCACCATAATCAAAATACAATGCAAGTTACATCATCAATTCAAAATTGTCGGATGATGTCGCCATTGAGATTGTCAACTAACTACAGACTAGTCCAGAAAACGCCTCATCTAAAATAGAACAATCTGATGAAGGTCCACTGGATTGAACAGCGGGAGGAATCGACGTATGGACACCGATTGCCTTAAGCAATTTGGAACTGACTAAACAGAGTCCAAACTGGTGTACCACGATGCAGGAAGAGCAGAGATGGGGATACAGGGATGATGAGACATCTGGAGCAACACAAGATCTGATGATCTGTCCAAACCTTCTGGAAACGTGCAGTATGGATGACATGTTCAGGGTGAATGACATGACAAACCTCGTTGCTGAATATTGAAACATGATGTCTAACGTCGAGCCCAGGACACGGATAGTAAGTATACAAATGGTGGTCTATGCAAGGCTTCTCACATCGTTACACAGCTTATCCACCAGGTAATAAATAGATCGCAAGAAAAGGACAAGAAGACGAAGAAGAAGATATATAACAGGCGTGTTCATGCGCTAGTTAGTTTTCTTTCCACTTGTGCGGCGTGGGGAGCTTAAGTCTTCTATCCTGCGCCAAATGCGTTGCGTCTGTAAATTTAAGACCGTGTCTTTACACAATCAATATAATGTAATCTGTCTACATGCCTCGCGGCCACCCCCTTGCCCTGTAGCCAGATCTACCAGCGTTGTAAGCCATCAGTGGAAGATGATGAGAGTGCATTCTCATGAGATGACCAAACAAACTTATTTTCTGCCTGGAAATGTATTCGGCGCAAGACGTAGTGCCGGCCATACTTCGAATGTCGCCGTTCCGCATTCTGTCCCTCTAGGTAACACCGATGACGTTCCTCAAACACTTCATCTCACACATCAAAATTCTGCTCTCACATCCCTTGAACAGAGGCCATGTTTGGCACTGGTAGCAAATAGTCAGTATATATATACTGTTTATCAGCTGTTGCTAAACTAATGCGCATGTGCCTAAGCAGTGGGAACAGCTGATAAGTCACAACAGATGCTTTCTAACACCTAGTCTTAATTTCCCTGTCGATCCTACCATCTGCCGAAAAAATACTGCCAAAATACTTGAACTCATGAACCTGTTGAAGAGCAATATCATGTATACTTATCTTACATTTATCAGGTATTTCCATTCGAAAACAAGCAATTATCATAATCTAGAGAAAGCATAGCACAATCGCCCGGAGGACCCTGGTCCACTTTCATCAGCATGATCAGGGTGTGAGGAAAGCTACTGCAACCCGTCACTTAACGTTATTTTCAGGGCGCACCAAAGAGTAGACCTACTTAAAATGGGCATTTGCAAACAACAAGAAACCAACCACCAGACGGTAGAAGTTGTTTTTTTTTGTGTTTTTTTTTTGCGTACGCCTTATTTCTCTATTCCCCAAGGCGAAGTGCGTTACACTGTGGTTTTTATTTTGCTCCTATCGGCCCAGTGCATCCTTCTTCGTACGCTGTCAGACGTCAACTTGAATTTGTTCGAAGAAAGCAGCTGTCATCATGAGGCTGTCGACACTACCATAGAGCTTGTCTAGTGTTGGCACTGGTGATGGCCACATGTGCTCCAGTGCATCCGACTTCAGCATCCATTTTATGTAAGGGTCTGCTTCCTTCTACATTTTCTAAGGGTTTGCTTCCCCGGGGTAACGGCCGGTGCTGTTATGGGGATCGAATCCAGCACCATCTGGTTGTGAGCTGTGTCACTTACCTACTATCCCACTCCGTCCCCACCACAAAATGATATGAAATATTGTGCAATTTCGAATGAACAAAAAGAATAAAATAATCTTATTTTTATTTTTTTAATTTCCCGTAAGAACTGTTGCATTTGTGCCACTATAGAAAATAATGAAATATAACTGTCGATGATTTTCTGATTCTTGTTCTCGTGCTCTAGGGACGCTCACTATTACTGCGCTCACAGAACTATTTTACGCAAGGCGAGTGGATCATCGTCGCCGATACTCAGCAGTGCTCTGACACAGGATAATCGGTATGTACTTATATATATATCTATCGTCGTCGTCCCTTGCTCAATCCAGAGACTGGTTTTGGTGACCCTGTATCTTGTCACGCCAGTGTCTTCCATCTTCTGCGGGACCTCTGAGTTCGTTGTATAACTTGACTGCCATGTTTATGATGAGTGGTGAAAGCAGTCCTTGAAGGACCTCTGAGTTCGTTGAATAACTTGACTGCCATGTTTATGATGAGTGGTGAAAGCAGTCCTTGAAGGACCTCTGAGTTCGTTGTATAACTTGATTGCCATGTTTATGATGAGTGGTGAAAGCAGTCCTTGAAGGACCTCTGCCTCGTCTCTGTAGGCCTGAGAGATGAAAGTAGTCGTTGGTCGATCTCGGACGTTCGTGTTTCGCAAGGAATGCCTATACTGGACCAGCGTGTCTTAGATTGAGGTCAATCCAAGACAATCTTCCATTCCGGATTATTGTCAGAAGCTATCGTGTTTTGTCAACTACCTCTACCACCATTTTATTCCATTTCTGTCCAGCTGATTGCTCTCTTCCTCCGATAACACTGCATCTCAAAGGCCTACAAATGCCCTTTCTATATATTTGTTTATGGTCCGTATCTCTGTTCTATGAAGTGCTACGAAGCACATATGTGCTTGAAGAATTCTTTTACGAATTGAGTTGTTCGTACTTTTGTATGTTAGAATTATGTTTCTCTCTGAATCTGTCTTTGGCCTTGCACCTGTATCCCGTATATCTCTTCAACTATAGACGTCTTCTGTAATTAATTGCTCGCAATGTGGAAATTGTGTCTAAGACTACTGGAAAACTAAAAACTTTATAATTATGGTTACACAAGAATGCAAAATTTCTAAAAAACTCCAGTTGTTCGACCATAAATGTCTACTGAGCATAATTGGTATATGATGGTAACACACTGTGGGGTACGAAGACCTGTGGGAAAGGATCAGGAGAACAACACAACAAACGTGGGAGATGGAGATGGATAGGATATAAGCTATGGAAGGCACAATCAAACGTGGCCAGACAAGCCCTGACATGGAATCCACATGGCAAGAGGAAGAGAAACATATAAACACCTAGAGAAGAGACTTAAAATGAACTTTGGTTCCCGGACTACAACTAAAGAAAGGTAGAAAGGACAGATCACGATAAAACTTGCTGGAGGAGAGTTATCAATGGGGTATGCCCCGATAGGAGCAACGGGGATTGATTGATTATACCCAAGAATGTCGCCACACGTAAAATAACATGCTTCCTTAAAGAGGTTATGGTAACTAGATGAGGCAATGAGAAATGAATAGATCGGAGCAAGAAGTTGGAACATCACAATGCATGGTGTATATAGATAGAAATGATCCAGATGCTGAACAGTAGATGAGATGTAGCGGTCAGCGACCCAAAGCTGACTGCGAGCGTGGAGGCCAGCGACCCAGAGCTGCCAAGACCTTTCTCCAGCTTCACGTGGTGTTCCTGGATAACAGGCGGCAACAGGGAAGACTGGCTAAAGTGAAAGGATCGAAGAATAAATGGTTAACCCGGTATCCAAAAAATGACACACTGAAGTCGTATGTGTTGGACCGAAGGGTACAAATATCGCAATCAAGCTGTAAACTACGACACAACACACCCCGTTCTTCGGACTCCATCATTTTACTAGCAAAGTCTTTTTCATGGCTTGGTAGCGGGAGTTTGAAAACGAACAATGAAAAAGAAGAACTTACTTACTTCCCCTATCCAGCAACCTCCCATAGTCTTCACCCAAACACCATCCATCGGCAGTGCTCTTTCATTTGCCACCATCAGGTTCTCCACTGTACATGATTCCTGCATCATAGGACATTGAATCAGGTGTTCTGGGACATGGACGGCCCCACATTTGCCACCATCAGGTTCTCCACTGTACATGATTCCTGCATCCTAGGACATTGAATCAGGTGTTCTGGACCATGGACGGCCCTACATTAGCAATATTCATTGTCTGCAAATCCCCCCCCCCCCCCATTTTTCAGGTTAGACCCACACCTGGACACACATGTCCTTAACCTGTTTAGAGATCTCCACGTAGTATATGGTAATTATGTCCTGGTGCGCAGGTTCTTCTTTGACCTCCATTCAACTGTCGACATTATTTTGGCGCCACTATTCTATGCGGTTTCTCTCGACTGCAGAAAACTTTTCCTTCATTTCAATCGCTAGAAGAAAATGATATAGAGAGACAGATAGTTAAATAATGTTGGCATCTTTCTCTTCTTCTGATCACCAGAAAACACAAACTTTGTACTTCTCTACCCACACATGGGATATCGTTTCACCTCTTCTATTCAAACCCAGAGATTCCGAAGATCCAGCACAGTGAATTAGCTGACAGCAGCCAGCGACTCATAACTTGCTGCCTGGCCCAGCACCAGCAAACCAGAGCTGACCAAGACTATGTTCCGATTTAAGTCGTAACCATGGAAACAGGCTGCACTAGTGTAATCTGACTAGGAGACCAGGGATCGCGGTAAGAAGGCAGACCCGGTACCTGAAAAGTCAGCTAAACACCAATGTGTCGAGCTGACAGGCACAGCTATCGCAGCCTCGCTTTAAACTACGACACTACATCGCAACGTCCTTTCCAGGAGGAGCGACAATGAAGAAGAAGAAAATGAAGAACCAGAAGGAGAAGACGACGAAGAAGAAGAAAACGAAGAACCAGAAGGAGAAGATGATGAAGAAGAAGAAAATGAAGAACCAGAAGGAAAAGACGATGAAGAAGAAGAAAACGAAGAACCAGAAGGAGAAGACGACGAAGAAGAAGAAAATGAAGAACCAGAAGGAGAAGATGACGAAGAAATAGAAAATGAAGAACCAGAAGGAGAAGACGATGAAGAAGAAGAAAATGAAGAACCAGAAGGAGAAGACGATGAAGAAGAAGAAGACAAAAAAGAAGAAGCAGAAGAAGAAGACGATGATGAAGAAAAAGAAAAAGAAGACGAAGAAGAAGAAAAAGAAGAAAAACACTAGGGTGATACTTCTCTGGTGAGTAATGTTTTAAATGTTGATTTGTAAAATCTTTTCCATCACGTAGAAGCATAGCTGAGATTTCAATGGATTCGGGGACTATCCATTCAGACCATGTTTAGAGAACGTATGCAGTTGTGTGTGTGTGGCTAGAATGCCCTTATGTGTGTGTAGCTAGTGCCATTGTTTGTGTGGCTGGAATGCCCTTATGTGTATGGCTGGAATGCCCTTATGTCTGTGTGGCTGGAATGCCCTTATGTATGTGGCTAGTGCCCTTATGTGTGTTTAGCTGGAATGCCCTTATGTGTGTGTGGCTAGTGCCATTGTTTGTGTGGCTGGAATGCCCTTATGTGTGTGGCTGGAATGCCCTTATATATGTGTGGCTGGAATGCCCTTATGTATGTGGCTAGTGCCCTTATGTGTGTTTAGCTGGAATGCCCTTATGTGTGTGTGGCTGGAATGCCCTTATGTGTGTGTGGCTGGAATGCCCTTATGTGTGTTTAGCTGGAATGCCCTTATGTGTGTGTGGCTGGAATTCCCTTATGTGTGTGTGGCTGGAATGCCCTTATATGTGTGGCTAGTGCCCTTATGTGTGTGGCTGGAATGTCCTTATGTGTGTGTGGCTCGAATGCCCTTATGTGTGTGTGGCTGGAATGCCCTTATGTGTGTGTGGCTAGTGCTCTTATGTCTGTGTGGCTGGAATGCCCTTATGTGTGTGTGGCTAGTGGTCTTATGTCTGTGTGGCTGGAATGCCCTTATGTGTGTGGTTGGAATGCCCTTATGTGTGTGGCTAAAATGCCCTTATGTGTGTGGCTGGAATGCCCTTATGTGTGTGTGGCTAGAATGCCCTTATGTGTGTGGCTGGAATGCCCTTATGTGTGTGGTTGGAATGCCCTTATGTGTGTGGCTGGAATGCCCGTATGTGTGTGTGGCTAGAATGCCCTTATGTGTGTGGCTGGAATGCCCTTATGTGTGTGTGGCTGGAATGCCCTTATGTGTGTGTGTGGCTAGTGCCCTTATGTGTGTGGCTAGAATGCCCTTATGTGTGTGGCTGGAATGCCCTTATGTGTGTGTGGCTGGAATGCCCTTATGTGTGTGGCTAGTGCCCTTATGTGTGTGGCTGGAATGCCCTTATGTGTGTGTGGCTAGAATTCCCTTTTGTGTGTGGCTGGAATGCCCGTATGTGTGTGTGGCTAGAATGCCCTTTTGTGTGTGGCTGGAATGCCCTTATTTGTGTGTGGCTGGAATGCCCTTATGTGTGTGTGGCTAGTGCCCTTATGTGTGTGGCTGGAATGCCCTTATGTGTGTGGCTAGAATGCCTTTATGTGTGTGTTGCTGGAATGCCCTTATGTGTGTGTGGCTAGAATTCCCTTTTGTGTGTGGCTGGAATGCCCGTATGTGTGTGTGGCTGGAATGCCCTTATGTGTGTGTGTGGCTAGTGCCCTTATGTGTGTGGCTAGAATGCCCTTATGTGTGTGGCTGGAATGCCCTTATGTGTGTGTGGCTGGAATGCCCTTATGTGTGTGGCTAGTGCCCTTATGTGTGTGGCTGGAATGCCCGTATGTGTGTGTGGCTAGAATGCCCTTATGTGTGTGGCTGGAATGCCTTTATGTGTGTGTGGCTAGTGCCCTTATGTGTGTGTGGCTAGAATGCCCTTTTGTGTGTGGCTGGAATGCCCTTATGTGTGTGTGGCTGGAATGCCCTTATTTGTGTGACTGGAATGCCCTTATGTGTGTGGCTGGAATACACGGATATCGCTTCTGTTCAACATTTCATAACAGATTGAACAATTTGATAACATTACTAATATCGTTGTATGTATCTTTTCCACAAGTGGGAGGCGATACCGTGATATAATTCCTGACGATACGTTCAAACCAATTGATACACAGATGCACATGGGCGTCTTCTGGTTGTTACCAAACGATGAACTGGAAGTTCAAAAGTCTCCACTTTGCACAGGTAGTGACTACTCTATGACAGCAGAGAATGCCTACTTCGGTGTTGTCAAGCTTAGTTAAATCCAGGACTACTCTGAATGACTATATCACTCGTTTCAGAGTGTTTAATTATTGAATTCCATAACTCAAGTCTTTCTTGCAGCGAGACGAATTCGTTACCTGGAAGACACATGATCCATTACTGAGTCTCACTGCTTTCATTTTCTGATAATTTGTTTGCTGAATCGATCTCGAGTGAAAATATACACGTATTAACAATTAACATAGTTGAGTCGTTAAACAATATACTATCATCAGAGGTAACATTTTTGTCAAACTTGTGTAGTGCCAATAGCCATATAATTTCTCTCGGTGGACCTCAGCAGTGAGAATAACGCTGTGGTGATAATTGTTTTTTCTTTCAAATAATGTAAATATTCATTGATGCCAATCAAGGTGGACCAGCTTCGTCTATTGCAGGGCGACAAGAAAATAGTTTAAGTTTCGCGACCCATTCATGACAAAACTCTCTCTCTCTCTCTCTCTCTCTCTATATATATATATATATATATATATATATATATATATATATATATATATATATATATATATACATGACAATTTTCTGGAATTCAATAATTCAATGAAATTTGACAAAACTACTTGATCATCTGGATTTTGCCACTGATTTCAGTTTTTCTGTTCAATATCCACAATCAGACGCAGAAGGAGATAAGCATACTTGATAAGATCGATGTCCAAAAATGTATGCAGTGACCTAAATACTTTCACCACTACTCAAACAGAATGTCATTATAGAATTGATAAACCTTATTTTCTTTCCAACTCTGTGATACAATGTCAAACGTGGCCTCTGCACAAGGCACAGGGAAGGAAATGCAACCTGTGAAATGAGATCACTGAAAAGAGTCATTAACGTCACCAAAGATTCAAAAAGAGAAAAGACATCAGAAAAAATGTGGGAACAATATTCTCCCAAGATATAGTGACGTGGTTCAACCATCTCATGAGAATGAAACCAGATCGTTTGCCATTAAAAACATACAACAGTAGGTGATCGGGGATTAGAGCAAAGAGGAGACCACGAGACAAATGGACAGACAGCATAAAAAATTTCCTATACCAGCATGGACTCCCAACAGCCACAGCAGCACATCTGGTCTAAGTACGAAAACTACAGCGCCCTACTACGCTTCACGACATCAGTGGAAGGATAATAAGATGACACGTTACAGACATTTTTGTCGAAAATATGTTAAAGAAAAAAACTGTTAGATGACAACTGTAGCTGTAATATAAAGAAACTAGGCTATTTACAATCAACACCTTAAGTAAACAATCAGCCATGCTTAGAGGTGAGATACTGGTCAAGGTGGGCACATTCATGTATTTCAATGCAACAGTACCCTTAGGCGACCAGGGCCCGTCGCGTCGAATGACCATGTCAATGACCACGTCCCAGGCGGCCTGCAGTCCTGTTGAGGGGGTGGTGATCTGTTTTAGCCAGGTGTTGCGAGGGCGGCCCCGAGAACGTCTCCAGGGTGAGCACGACTTCTTACCGTAACTAGCCCCCACAGCCTGCCAGAGCATCTCGTGGGACGGGACTTCCCGGTAAAGGCGAACAACGTGCCTGAAAAGGGAGAGACGACGGCGATCAATCGTTGAGACAACGCCTGCAAGTTGAGTACGTCGAACTACTTCATTGTTGGAAATCATCTCATGCCAGACGAACCCTAGGATGTGTCTCTGGTTGTTGCGCAGGGGGAACGCCCCAAGAAGCTGCCGGTCCTGCTGTAGAAGTGTCCAGGACCCGGTCCTGCTGTAGAAGTGTCCAGGACTTGGAGCCGTTCAGGAGAACGGGGACAATGCAGGAGGAGTAAAGCGAAGCCTGGTCTCCAGGGGGAGCCTTCGATGGGACCAGACTCTGTGGAGCGAGTGCGTGGATGCAGCCGCTAAGCACGTTCGTGTATTTTGGCAGCACCATCGATACTTCAGGAGACACAGAGGCAGATGTAAGGACTAGAACTGCAAAGGCACGGACAGTATTCCTGCTACCGAATAATATGTGGACATCCAGGGAAATAACAACTAATTCCAAGTTAAGATTGTTAAATTCCAATGTCAGGTCAGTACTAGTGTACAGAGCAGAAGCTAGGAGAACGACAAAGGCAATACAAAGGAAACTGCAGTCGTTGCTAAAAAATGTCTTGGGAGAACAATAGGTATAAGCTGGCAGGACATGGTGAGGAATGAAGACCTATGGGAAAGGATCCAAGAATAACCAGTGGAGTAACAGATCAAACGTAGGAAATGGGGTTGAATAGGACACACGCTATCGAAATCACCATCACATGTGGTTAGACAGGCCCTGTCATGGAATCCCCAAGGGAAGACGAAGACACGTAGATCAATAAACACCTGGAGAAAAACTATGTAAATGAACTTTGATCCCTAAATCTCAACCGGAGAGAGGCCGAATATGGACATCTAAAATCGAACTTACTGGAGGAGGGTTGTCAATGGCCTATGTCCCGAAAGGAGCAGCGGGCATTGATTAATTTTATTGGTGGTGGCAATTCTTCATAAGGGCAAGAACAATTAGAAGATTAAAAAGATCTTTTCCAGTCACTAACTGTGACTGTCCCCGTTCTTCTCCAGGGCGTGTCCCGTTCACTTTAATCGTGGTGTCGGCCCTGGAGTAATTCTTTATAAGATATTTGTAGGGGGCAGGTCATATGTTGAACTCGTAAATCTAGGAACAGGAATGTCCCATAAGGTGTACCTGTACATGGCCAGCCCGCTTATTAATTGATATTGACGGAACTATGTCATCAGAGATGTCAAAGTAAAAAGTAAAGTGACCCATAGCATTACTGCCGTAGGGGTGTGAGGTGTTAGCGATATCACATTTCAAAGGCACGGCTATATGAGGACGGTAGCCATCTCCTCTCCTTCGCCGCTATTATTTCCCGGACTGAACCGGTACCCATTAAAGGATGGGTCGACCAGGGAGCCTTTGCGATCTGAAAAAACATTTCCGCCTCAACTGGGGAATGAACCCAGGATCACTCAGATGCGAAACCAGCTCGCTAACCACTGCGCTAGGCGGCTTCCAGAGAGGTACGTGGCTATAAAATATTAGAACCGCTGTGTTCTAGATAATCTAATCTGATCTTCCCGCTTATGTCGTAAGATGATGTGAACTGGTG
This sequence comes from Ariolimax columbianus, assembly GCA_036924085.1. NCBI lineage: Eukaryota > Metazoa > Mollusca > Gastropoda > Stylommatophora > Arionidae > Ariolimax > Ariolimax columbianus. The sequence continues at coordinate 17,565,714 of JAVGWX010000021.1, forward strand.
CAAACTTACTTGTGTGTGCGTGTGTGTATGCGTGCGTGCGTGCGGCATTTTCATCCCGTGCCTCTGTTCCCCTAACATTAGAACGTTATGGAGTCAATAAACATTTGACCAATATATGTAAAAGTCTTTATTTCAATAGCCAATGTACAGTAAGAACAAACGCAGGACATTCTGATAAATGTCATATTAGGACCGGTGTACGGCAAGGTTGTGTACCATCCCCTTGACTGTTTATCACATATATAGACGCAATGTGTAAGAAAGCCAGTATTAGTAAGGGAAACAACCCCAGTGATCACTTGAATGAACTCCCCTTTGACCAAGCAATAATAACAACCTCAGTGATCACTTGCATGAACTCCCCTTTGACCAAGCAATAATAACAACCTCAGTGATCACTTGAATGAACTCCCCTTTGACCAAGCAATAATAACAACCTCAGTGATCACTTGAATGAACTCCCCTTTGACCAAGCAATAATAACAACCTCAGTGATCACTTGAATGAACTCCCCTTTGACCAAGCAATAATAACAACCTCAGTGATCACTTGCATGAACTCCCCTTTGACCAAGCAATAATAACAACCTCAGTGATCACTTGAATGAACTCCCCTTTGACCAAGCAACAATAACAACCTCAGAAGCACAACTGCGGGAACATATCAACACTCCTGATGAGGCATGTACGGATTACGGTATGAAAATCAACACAAAGAAAACTGAAGTTATGACAATTGCAAGAAAAGAAATAAAAATAAATATATTTTTTCAAAATCAACAAGTAAAACATGTGAAAAATGTCACGTACCTGGGTAACATAATCTCAGAAGATGGCAAAACAGACACTGAAATCCAACTCAAATGTAATAAAGCAAGTCAAAGCATTGGGTAAATGTTCCCGATATTACAATGTAAACACACGACAATTGATTTTTAAAAAACGAACGCTGTACAACACGATGTCTTACCCACATTGTGCTATCAGTGCCAAAATTGGACTTTGACAAGCAATGAAAAAAACATTGTAACAACAGAGATGAAATGCCTACGCAGAATGCTTGAAGTAACAATAATGGATAGAATCAGAAACAAAGATATTAGGAAACAAGTAGGTACAACATCAATCAAACGACAGCAAACCAAATGGTTCGGACAAACAAACACTAGAAAGCAATTACATATATACATATATATGCAATGGATACAAAGCCAAGGGCCCATCACGCAAACGATAGATCGCAGATATAACAGAAGCAGTAGCCCCCCATGTACGAAGCACACAAAAGGGTTCGATCAAGAAACAAGTTTATAACCTGGCGCTGAAAGGCACAAACAGGACACAAACACAAATATGAAGAAGATGAAGTTTCCTTGACACCGGTAACCTATATAACTTAACTTAACTTAACTTAACGTCTTTATACTGGTTTAGAAGACCCTGCAGAGTCTGTATACAACCAGTTACATTTACATCACGTTGCTCTAAAAGCTATGCGCATACAGTCTATTCTTAAATGCATTAACTGTCCCCGCCTCCACTACCTCCCCTGGCAATGCATTCCAAGCGGACAACACTCTCTGACTAAAAATATATTTCCTAATATCTAATCTGGACCTCTCTTTAGTCAGCTTGTAGCTATGCCCTCGTGTTATTGTGGGTGGCTGTATTTTAAAAAACTTGTTATAGTCTAATTTATCCATTCCTCTGATCATCTTATAAACCTGTATTAAGTCACCACGAATTCTTCTCTCTTCGAGACACTGTAGGCCGGTTTTTCTGAGTCGTTCCTCATAACTGTAATTCTGGAATCCCACTATCATCTTTGTAGCCCTTTTTTGTATTCTTTTCAGCATGTTTATGTTCCCTCTATGATAAGGACTCCACACCTGTACACAGTACTCCAATCTAGGTCTAACTAAAGCTTTATACAGTTTGACGATCACTTCCTTGCTCCTATATTTAATATTTCTTTATATCATACCTAACATTGCATTTGCCTTTTTCGCTGCTACCTTAACTTGCTCCCTCACCTTTCCTGTATGATCTATTATAACCCCTAGGTCCCTTTCATTATCCATCTTTCTAATATTGTTTTCTCCCATTCTGTAATTATGTTCCATATTGGATCTACCCATGTGGATGACTGTACATTTATCCACATTAAACTCAATTTGCCAGCTTTCAGACCATTCTCGAATTTTATCTAAATCCGACATCAATATAACCACTTCCGCTTTAGATGAGACACTACTGCATAGTTTTGTGTCATCAGCAAATTTTGCAATCATGGATCCCAAATCAATGTCCAAATCATTTCAAGAACAAAATTGGTCCCAAAACCGAGCTCTGCGTCTTGATCTCCCTCGTTCTGAAGCCAGGTTACCACTTCTTCTCTGTCTTCCGCATTCATTCTGAAAAGAACGTTATAACGTTGTGACTATAACTGCGCCTTTCGGCCCCACACACTCGATTTTATCTGGCTAATTTGAGTACCGGGTTTGCTATTCCACTTTCTGGCTCTGCCAGACCTCGTCAATAGCAGGGGATGTGGGGGGGGGGGGGGGGGGGGTGTTGCTATCTGTTGAAGCCAAGTGTTTCGGGGACGACCTCTACAGCGCGTCATGGCCAGCTGGTTGGGTGCTCTTAACACTTTTTACTGCCTTGAAAAGGATCTGGTGAGCTGGAACTTCCTGATCCAGTCGGACAACATGTCCAAATAGGGAAAGGCGACGACGGTCCAGGACTTCTGATACGGTTGGGAGGCTAGTCATAGTAGAGATCTCGACATTTCGTACGAGATCGTACCAACGAATTCCAAGAATACGCCGCTGATTGCGCATATGAAAGGACTCGAGTCTTGAGATGTCCTATTTCAGCAGAGTCCAGATTTTGTTCCATACATTAGCACTGAAATAACTCAGGACTGGTAAATACGCAGCTCTGAACTCAGGGATAATCTACTATTGTACCACACGCGGCGGAGGTCGTTCATCACCGAAGCAGCGAGGCCAATCCGTCGCGACATTTCTGGGCTACTGCGTCCGCCAGATGACATTGTGCTTCTGAGATAAGAAAGTTCATTGACGCTCTCCGCTGTGTGACTGCGAACTGCTATGTTCTAGGACCTTGTATCAGAACCATACTAAACTAATTCGGCGTATTTTCGAAGCCAGCCGATTGGAGAAAGAATAGGGTCATCTTGGTCAGCTCTGGTTCGCTGACCCTGACGCTAGCAGTCAGCTCTGGTTCGCTGACCCTGACGCTAGCAGTCAGCTCTGGTTCGCTGACCCTGACGCTAGCAGTCAGCTCTGGTTTGCTGACCCTGACGCTAGCAGTCAGCTCTGGTTCGCTGACCCTGACGCTAGCAGTCAGCTCTGTTTCGCTGACCCTGACGCTAGCAGTCAGCTCTGTTTCGCTGACCCTGACGCTAGCAGTCAGCTCTGGTTCGCTGACCCTGACGCTACCAGTCAGCTCTGGTTCGCTGACCCTGATGCAAATAGCCAGCTATGAGTTGCTGTCAGTTCATTCACTGTGTTGCATCTTCAGCCCCACCCTGTTGTCTGGGCTTATAAAACACATGCTGATAACATGCCTGGAGATACCTATGTCAAACGACCAAAGCAAATAATTCTCTGTTTGTCTAAATATACCATATATGACAGTGTTTGTACTTTGGGCCTTATTTTTTTAATTTCTCTTCTAGTAATCCTGTATCCTTCAGAGCATTTCGCAAATCCTACCATATTGTTGTTGCTGTTGATTAACTACATCTGCTAAGCCATTTGCTCATTCACTCTCACTGCCAAGTTATTGTTGTAATTTTACGTGTTTGTCGCACTAGTTTCTACTGGCGGAAGGGCGCCTATTCCACCGTAGGCCGTAGTCAAATGGGCGATATTAAGATGGGTAAACCAGTGCATGGATGCATGCGTGCGTCTGTATGTACCTATGCTTGGTTTGTGGGCTCTCAGGAATCAGCCCAACCAAAGTGCAAAGGAAGGGCCTCACCCTTAAGGCACGTGTGAAAGTTGTACAAGAATATGATTGTTGGACAGAGTCAAATGAAAAAAGAGAGTGTGGTAAGAAGAGGCTGAGAAACGATTCTGGAGTTACGATTGCGACTGCCAAGTTAAAGATTTTGGAGGTGTTTTATAGCTAGTCATTGTTAGGATTAGAGTGTCAGTGATTGTTAGGATTAGAGTGTCAGTGATTGTTAGGGTTAGAGTGTCAGTGATTGTTAGGATTAGAGTGGCAGTGATTGTTAGGAATAGAGTGTCAGTGATTGTTAGGGTTAGAGTGTCAGTGATTGTTAGGATTAGAGTGTCAGTGATTGTTAGGATTAGAGTGTCAGTGATTGTTAGGATTAGAGTGTCAGTGAGTGTTAGGGTTAGAGTGTCAGTGATTGTTAGGATTAGAGTGTCAGTGATTGTAAGGATTAGAGTGTCAGTGATTGTAAGGATTAGAGTGTCAGTGATTGTTAGGATTAGAGTGTCAGTGATTGTTAGGATTAGAGTGTCAGTGACTGTTATGATTAGAGTGTCAGTGATTGTTAGGATTAGAGTGTCAGTGATTGTTAGGATTAGAGTGTCAGTGATTGTTGGGATTAGAGTGTCAGTGATTGTTAGGATTAGAGTGTCAGTGATTGTTAGGGTTAGAGTGTCAGGAAATAATTGTACTCTGTGGTGAGTCCTGGACAGATGAGCAGCGCATGATGGACTGTCTCATATAAATAAGGCAGGGTGGGGGTGGATATAAGGGGTAGGAGGGGGGTAGGTAGTTCGATTCGTGTATAAATGAAACTGGTTGTATACAAAATGAAACTGCTTGTATACAGACCGCAGAGTCTTCTAAACCAGTATAAAGACGTTAAATTAGAGCGATGAGCTACAGCGCGGTCAGCGACCCATAGCTGACTGCTAGCATCAGAGCCAGCAAACAAAAGCTACCAAGACCCTTCTACACCTCCACACCGTGATCTTGGAAAACAGGCTGCAACAGGGCAGACTGGCTAGGGAGAAGGGATTGAAGAGGAGAGACTAACCTGGTACTCAAAAAATACCTGCTGAAGTCGGATGTGTTGGACTGAAAGGTGCGCATATCAAAGTCAAGCTGTAAACTACTACATAACGCATTCAGTTCTCTGGACTACATTCTGCTACTCACAAAGCCCTTTTCAGGGCTTGGTAGCGGGAGATTGAGAACAAACGAAGCCAAGTTAAGTTAAGTGTGCAGAGTCTAACTTGTTTATGTATTTGATGTGCTCTGTCCTAAGTTGGAAGATTATGATCTGCTCCCTGTGTTGCAGTTTGTTGATGTTGTCATTTGTGTATGGATGTGCCATTTCTTTTTATTTAGCATGCCAAGTTGACACTTCACTCCGTCGGTCCAGTTATTTCTCTTTGAAGTATTTGTTTAGCAAAAACTGACTATAGAAGAATGTGTATTTGACACGAAACCTCATTAGCTAAAATGGTTTATTACTGCAACCTATATGTCTATCTTCAGTCCCCTTATGTCGTTAGTCGTTGTGGAGAGGTGTGACCTCCTTTGTTTCATATTTTTTGGCAGGTGAAAGTTGGAGGTGGAAGCTTAAATTAGAGCTAGGTAGACCCGTAGCCTGTCAGGTGCCATCTAAGCCTCAAGACCTGTTGTCACGGTCACAGCCCCCTTTTTGCGACATATTCTGTGTGGGGCGAGAATCCCTAGAATAATTTGAGTAGATTTTCAACTTGAATTTTGCCCGAGCAGCGGCCGTTAGGCCTACTCTTTTAGATTTCCAACTGCTAAGGTATTTTTAACGTGAACGCCACTGCACACGGGTGTCTGATCTCACTTCTCAGAGATCAGGGGAAATATTTATCGGATGATCCACGTGACAAAATATCTGTGCGTCTCCACCAGGATTTGAACCCGTGACTTCCAGCACTTGAAGCGAACTCCTTATCTTGAGACCACCACTGCAAAACAGCAAGCAAGTGTTTCATCCAGGCTTCCTGTAAGCGTGTTCGCTGCAGTGTTAGCCATGTACTTTATGTCTCTATCACTTCTCTTCTATACTCAGGTATAGCGGTTTTCTTTTCCTTTCCTTGTGGCATATGGTTGTTTGTCGGGTAATCTACGAGGACAAGTCATTAAATATGTCACAAATGGATATTAAAATACAACTAAAAGAGATACAAACTTGAAAACCATCTATTATTGCACTTACATTGTCCTTTATTTCTCAACATAATTTTCACTAACATCGATACACGTATCCCATTGATTTATCAGTGCACCAAAACCTGCAGTAAAGAAGCATTTTGTGTGATTGGCGAAATTATTTCTGCCCAGGTTGTCCATGCATCAAACAGGTGGAAAGAGCTCAGGGTTAAGTTGAGTCTGTAAGGTGGAAGTAAAAGACATTGCCACCCTAGTTGGTCAATTTTCTTCTGGGTTAATTGAGCTAAATCCAGTTTAATTGAGCACCATTAAAATGTGGTAATATAAAAGGGACAACCAGGTTGCGGGCCATCAGCAATTTATTTTTAGCGTCTTTGATAACGTGTATTGACACGGTTCTGCATCATTTTACGGGAGAAACACTTCTCACCATAAACAGAAAGCATTTCGGCCCACAACCCTGCGGAGCAATCCCATATGCGGTCCCAAGGGACTGTGTAATGTTTTAAAATGGGCAAGACAGAGGAGAGGCTGGTCAAGCAGTTTGAACATAGGTCTTTGATGACGAGGACATGCGTTCAAATCTTTGGCAAGGCAAAGGATTTCTCCTACTGGAGATAATAAAATATAATTTTATTGTGTACAGTTTGTGGTGACTGCAGAGCCAAGCAACATTTATTTCTCAGGCCTGCACATCTTCCAACTCCATCTCGACAACTTTAATAAAAATCGTATTAGCTGTTTGTGTTTAAAAAAAATAAATCTTTATAGACAGAAGATATGAAAGACACAAATCTAAACTAGAAGATAATCCAATAACTAGGATTTAAAATACTAAACAAGGAATGGAGAGATAGATTAGCAAGACACAACCTCCCGTGAGACGAGGGGTCACTTGAAACTTGGGGGATTTGATCACCCATCATTTCCGTTCATCACTGTGAGATGTGAGTGTCTTAACTTCTTGAAAACAGCGACTCCCATTTATATAAATATATATAATTATATTTAACAATATATAAATATATTTATATATATAAATATATTTATATATAAATATATATATATTTATATATATAACTATATTTAACAATATAAAAATATATTTATATATATAAATATATTTATATATAAAAATATTTATATAAATATATATATATATATATATATATATATATATAAAAATATTTATATAAATATATATATATATATATATATATATATATATATATATATATATATATATATATATATATATACATTTATATATATTTAAAAACACACACACACACACGGGGGCTTCAAATGAAAATCTTAAAAGTAGGATGGATATTAGAAAAAAAAACCATGCCTTTGTATTATAACTTGTTAGAATGGTTGCTAAGGATGTCAAGAGTGTCCTGCATTTCTGTACATACCATCAGGGTGCAGACAAACAACATGGTGTCATAAATGCAGTTAACACATGGCTTCCCCACAATGATATGCACCAAAAACAAGCAGCGTTTTATTATCCGTTCTTTAAGTGAAGAAGGGGTGAAACCTTTAGAAATTCATTAGTGAATGAATGCCCAGTATGGTGATGCATGCCTTTCACTCCAGCAAGTTTCAATCACAGTCCATCGCTAATATTCATTTACGAGATGGTCAACTGTCACAATCAACTCTGTGGTAACTACTAAGTGTGTGAGAGAAACTCGGCCGTGAACAGTCTATCACAGAAGTCACGCTATCTTGGAACTTCCTACTCTACTCATACACTTGCTGGAGTGAAATGTTTTAATTTGAAGCCCCCTTGTATATAAATATATATATATTTATGTATATGTTTTTATATATTTATATATATAATTATATATAATTTATAATATATAATTTATATATATAATATATATATTTATATATATGTATATATATGTATATATATATATATATATATATATATATATATATATATAAATATAAATATATACCAATATATTTAAATTATATTTAAAAAAACAATATATATTTGCTTGAGTATACCCAACATGCTGTGTCAAGATAGATAGATTTTGCCATATATTACTGCGAATTATGGCTAATTTGTGGATATAATTGCCTTAAATAAAATGGATATTTAGTATTGGATTTCTTCTTTGTTTTATTTGTTTGGTGGCATGATGGTCTTCTAAATTTAAAAAAAATACTTAGGGGACTGGTTGGTCTCAAGGTAAAAAGTCGACCTCGGATGATGGAGGTTGCTGGAGGATGTTGGAGGTGGAGACTGACATTTTTTCACGTAGACTTCCTTTGCCGATTGGAGCAATGCAGTAGTGGTTTTACTATAGACCTCGTCTAGATCCTGCGTCATGTTGATGTCCGCAAAACGTTGAATGGATGTTATTTGGTTTCTTACTTTCTCCCTGGTGCTGGTGATCTCAAGAAGTATTGGGCTATGGTCAATTCTGATGTCATCAAGGACTTTAATTGAGCAATACAGGTGCATATCGGCTATAACAAGGGTGAGGACACGTCTGCTTTTTGTCCCACTGGCTCTGTCGAGCAGTGTTGGTGGGGTATTGGAACAGGATGAGTGTGGCAGTGTTAGTCAGTTGCTCTATGGCCGTCCCCTTATGGCCGTTTCTGTTGAGTGCCTATCTGAATAACCCCACAGGGGGGAGCAACCATTCATATCCCCAGCAACGATAAATATTTTTAGATCAGTAGTATGGTGAATCTGCAGTGTGAGGTGTGCTCTTGGTGGGTTGTATATATGTCAAGTATTTTCAGCGGTCTTCCTCCTATCTAGACTATTACTTCCTGTAGATCAGTTTCATCATTGGTTTCAAGAGCCTGGATGTCTTTCTGGATAAGTGTCATTAATCCCTGACATTTGATGCCTTTGCATTGGTACACACCTCTACACCTCACGGTAGAAGAGGAGCGACTAAGTAAGCATTGGTACACTGTGAAGCCTGTGATGTGGAAGGGGGTGTCCTTTGGCAGCATTGTTTCCTGGATGTGTGCCACATGAATTTCAAGATCCGTCAGGAGCTTAGTCAGTTTTCACTTTTTATTTCTATTTCCTGATATGTTGATCTGGAGAATGCGTAGTGATTGTATGTTACTTGGGGTCCTGGTAGCAAACTTGTCACTACTTTTTCCATGTGTGGAAGAGCAGTGCGAACCTTGGTAACCGAGGTGACGTCTGATCTCGTGTAGTCTGTTGTCTTAGAGACCTTATAATTGCAAAGGAGGGTTATGGACGCATTTTTCGACTCGCCACATGTGAATCCCATGTGTGGCCGATTCTTGAGGCCTTCCACCAGAGCTGCATCCTCAAGGTCTTCTGGCATGACATGATTTCCAACAGTGAAGTAGTTCGACGCACTCAACTTGCAGGCATTGTCTCAACGATTGGTCGCCTTCGTCTCTCCCTCTTCGGTCACGTTGCTCGCCTTTGCCAAGAATTCCCAGCCCACGAGATGCTCCGACAGGCTATGGAGGCAAGTTGCGAGAAGAAGCCATGCTCATCCTGGAGACGTCCTCGCAAAACTTGGCTAAAACAGATCACCACCTCCCCATCAGAACTGCAGGCCACCTGGAACGCAACCATTAGACGTGGTCATGGACATAGTCATTCGATGCGACGAGCCCTGGTTGCCTAAGCGCACTATTGTATTGTTGTTGCAGCGGCTATCTAATCGATCTGCTGTTTCATTATGTCAGTTATCACGCTTGCTGGTTTCCCACGTCGCAGTTCATCAATGACATTTTGTCATCCGTTTTGAAATAGTTCTACACATTCATACACTCTCCTATGACTCAAATGCCCAGATACTCATAATGCTATAGATACGGCTGAACATACTGCGGTTTTGATTGTGGGGAGTTCCAACTTCCGTCATTTAAACATAGGAGTAAGGAAGTGATAGTCAAACTGCATAAAGCTTTAGTTAGACCTAGATGGGAGTACTGTGTACAGGTGTGGAGTCCTTATCATAGAGGGGATATAAACATGCTGGAAAGAATACAAAAAAGAGCGACAAAGATGATAGTGGGATTCCAGAATTACAGTTATGAGGAAAGACTCAGAAAAACCAGAGTCTAGAAGAGAGAAGAATTAGTGGTGACTAAATACAGGTTTATAAGATGATCAGAGGAATGGATAAATTAGACTATTACAAGTTTTTTAAAATTCAACCCACAATAACAAGAGGGCTTTAGCTACAAGCTGACTAAAGAGAGGTCCTGATTAGATATTAGGAAATATTTGTTTAGTCAGAGAGTGGTGTCTGCTTGGAATGCATTGCCAGGGGAGGTAGTGGAGGCGGGGACAGTTAATCCATTTAAGAATAGACTGGATGCGCATAGCTTTTAGAGCAAGGTGATGTAAATGTAACTGGTTGTATACAGACTCTGCAGGGTCTTCTAAACCAGTATAAAGATGTTAAGTTAAGTTAAGTTTATGGTTAGACGAAGAAAAAGGTGATTGTGAAATTTGTTTTAGATTATGGAAAGGATTTCTTTTGTTTCCGCTTGGATTTGAAGATTCATCCATTAGTGAGAATAGGGGAGTTAAGTTTTGCAATTGCTTTTTCTGAGGTAGATCTATTTAGTTTGTTTATATAGATACAACACTTACTTTTATAGTCCAAGTGACAGACGTAGCCATTATTAATAGTAGTATTTGTACATTTTTCTGCAAATTTTTGTTCGTAACCAAGGGACGTTGCTACCGGGTGAGTCTTTATGTTTGTACTATTTTTCACCACTATCACCTTCATCTTTTTGTATCTCAGAAACTAATACACACACAATAACAACTATATTAGAGGTTCTCAAAATCAACAACTACATTGAGGCATTACATGCTGAAAAATTCTGCAGATACAGGAAAAAGATGTAATTTTGTGAACTGGGAAAATCAGAATGTTAATGTTACAAAATAAAGATATTTGTTGTTTTGTTGCGGTGTCATCATCATGTTACCAGACTCAGCTGATAACTGAGAACACGCAGGATAAAGATGCTGTTAAATGACACAGACGGATCAGTGCTGGGCAGCGGGACATAAGGCTGGGGGGGGGGGGGGGGGGGCCTTCTCAGCTAGAGTGAGAGGACATGTCGTTACGGAGCAGAGTGGGACATAAGCGCCAATAACCTCGAGTCTGAGAATGGAGATAGATATAGTGACCTCATTGTTAAGATGGCTGAGACCCCTTTAACAAGGACAATCATCGCGACAAGACGCACTTCAGAAGGCACAGAAGGGATGGCTGTGGTACGAGTGGATAGCAGCCTCAAACCTCAAGGTGACATCTTGGCTTCACAAGCTGCCATTATGAACATACTAGTGATGAATGGAAATAAAATTTTGAAATCAATCCGTGGAATGAAAACACTGAAATAGATGAATCAGCAATCCACAGGCTGCAAAGTTCCAACATCAAACGAGGTTCAAGTGGAGTGGAGTGCATGAGAGGGCAGAGCAGGTGAGTGTACAACCAGCGAGCTACATCAACAATCAGCATCTGGACAATGCACCATTTTCACCTATGGGAACGTCTGGAGTGCAGTGACGTCAATTCTTAGAAACAGAAATGTTTGGCGTCTTTGGGGCCTTTTTCTTGTAATATAGGTATTGTTTTGTTTCTGTTCTAGCACAGTATCTGACCTATATATGTTTATATTATTATCAACTTAATGCTCTAAAATTTCATTAATAAAATTATATGCTGCCGACAAAGCTTTCTTACCGTTAGACGATAACAAAAAATTGGGTAATCCCTTAACAATGTCTGCATGGAAACCTCCTTTCCCAAAATGCACTTTAACTTTCACACCAGCATCGGCAAGTCTTCTTGCATATAAAAACCCGTCATCACGGAGAACATCAAACTCACAAATGTGGATCAGCGTTGGGGGCAGTCCCGTGAGGTCAGGAGCCAATAATGGAGCAAACAGTGGATTTGTGATAACGTCCTTTATTCTTTCGTAGATCTCTGGATCATAGGTGGAGGTTTCTGTGGAAGAATCATCTTGAGGTTTTTGATACTTCTCTGGTAAAAGTTTCACATCCACATATTTAGAATTTCGGATATGGTGAGGGATGTGTTCATTCTTGCTGATGACTTCTGTATAGTAGTCCATGTTGTCAATATCTGAAAATAATAATTACTTTTATAGTAGTCCATTTTGTCAATATCTGAAAATAATAATTACTTTTATAGTAGTCCATGTTGTCAATATCTGAAAATAATAATTACTTTTATATAGTTTATATAGTCCATGTTGTCAATATCTGAAAATAATAATTACTTTTATATAGTCCATGTTGTCAATATCTGAAAATAATAATTACTTTTATAGTAGTCCATGTTGTCAATATCTGAAAATAATAATTACTTTTATATAGTCCATGTTGTCAATATCTGAAAATAATAATTACTTTTATAGTAGTCAATGTTGTCAATATCTGAAAATAATGATTACTTTTATAGTAGTCCATGTTGTCAACATCTGAAAATAATGATTACTTTTATAGTAGTCCATGTTGTCAACATCTGAAAATAATGATTACTTTTATAGTAGTCCATGTTGTCAATATCTGAAAATAATGATTACTTTTTCAAATCGCTATTAACCAAAATTTACAAAAATAACTTGGTTACAAGAATGCAAAGAATTGCAATACCATGAAAGACAACAAGAAAATAAATTAAATAATATTACATGGACACAAATCATGTTTATTAGGGGGATTCTATGGCGAAATGGTTAAGCCGTCGGCCTAGTGATCAGGTGGTGTGGGTTCAACTTCAGACTCCGCCGTCTTTTTTCACGGATGCTTGATGCAGAGTCCCCTGCATCTCGTAGTCGCCCCTTAGTCGCCTTGTCCTTGACTTGCCACTGGGGTCGGGCGGCACGAGACGAAAGTGTGAGGATAAAAAGTAGCGCAGTTAATCCTTACTAAAAATAGCGCTAGAAAAATTAATTATGCCATCATCGTCTACGATGGACGGCAGCCTTTGCCTTGGGACACAAAACATACTCATCTTGTCTTCATCACCATCAAGTGCCATCTCCGCAACAGAGGTTGACGCAATGGACCTCCAGCTGTCTCTGTCTTGCTACAGGCTAGCACAGCAAGTCAAACTGTGTCTGGACCACATCCTGATGTTGTTTGTCCATCTGTACCTCTGTCACCCTTTGGTTCGCTTGCCCTCTACTCTGTCCTCCAAAATAATCTTTAGCAGACTGTCACGGTGCTTGACAAGACAAAAATATATTTTATTTTTCTGATTTGTATTTCCCTCAGAAGTGTCTGTTCCACCTGGAGTTGTTCCAGAACCTCACTGTTGGTTTTCCTATCTTTATAAGAAACACGTCCAAGTCTTCTGAATTCCCACATTTCAAAGGCCTCAATACATTTCTCCATTTTCTTTGTCAGGGTCCAGGTTTCTACTCCATACAATAAAACTGAATGCACATAGCATTTAATGATTCTCATTTTTAAGATCTGAGATACCTGCTTTGACCGAAGTTCTTCTCTCTTGCTGTTAAATGTATTCTTGACCATTGCAATTTTTTTAATGACTTTCTTTTTGCATTTGCCCTCAGCCGAAATGAGTTGGCCAAGATATACATAGCTTGAAACTTGTTCCACAATTTCTCAATATTATTTGGATGAAAGCTTTTAGACTTTCTTTCTTTTTGGTGAACACAATAACTTTCTTTTTTATGTTGATTTCCATCTCAAAATGCTGAATTTTGCTGGTTATCTTATCCATTAACTTCTGCAGATGTGTAATGACCCTCTGGCATTAACACTGTATCATCAGCATATCTGATATTATTATCTTGTAGTGATTCATTAGCATCCTGTCAGTCTTATGAGACAATGGACCACGCTAAAGAGGGGACTTAGTCAGTTATTGTCATTGCTTGCGCCGCACACGTTTGGAGTGCATCTTGATGGATCTTGTCTTCCCCTGCCTGCAGACCAACATGAAAAAAACCTACCTCCAGCCGGGTCTTTTTTTTTTTTTTTTTTGCGTTCGCCTTATTTCTCTAATCCCCATGGCGGTGTGTGTTGCACTGTGGTTTTTATTTTGCGCCTATCGGCCCAATGCATCCGACTTCAGCATGCATTTTATGTAAGGGTCCTGCATTTTCTAAGGGTTTGCTTCCCCGGGGTAACGGCCAGTGCTGTGATGGGGATCGAACCCAGCACCTTCGGATTGTGAGCCGTGCCACTTATCCACTAGGCCACGCCGTCCCCCAGCCGGGTCTATCTTTGGCAAGTTCCTCCCAGTTGTAGGTGTTCATATCCAACGCCTTCAGGTCATGCTTGCAAACATCTTTGTAGTGGAGGAGGGGGTCTACCTTTGTTACGCTTGCCTCTGGTCAGCTCTCCGTATAGGAAATCTTTTGGTATTCGCCCATCCTCAATTCTGCACATGTGATCAAGCCACAGCAAACAGCGCTGGCTGGAGGATCATAACTAAACTAATCTTTGCACTGTCCAACACGTCATTGTTTGTCATTCTGTCACCCTATGAAATGTGTCTCAAGCAGCGCATATGAAAAGCATTTAGCTATTTTTCATGTGAGGCATACAGAGTTCAAGTTTCACTGCTATAGAGCAGGACACTAATAACACAGGATCTGTACACAGCAACTTTTGTGGAGATGGTCAGCATATTGTTATTCCACTCTCTGTGAGAGCCTGGCAAGTGTCAATGAGGCAATTCCTAATTGCTTTCTTTTCTTATCTGTTCTGCAACCTTAGTGGGTGGTCATAGGGGCATCACATCTCAGTACATCATGAACTGCCCATCACGCATCCCACTCTATCCATTGCGTGCATTGTTTCAATTAATGTCATGCTTGTCCATTTGCGAATATGATCTGCTTAGCTCATCTTAGTGTGACCTGTCTTTCTCTTGCCAGAAAATGCACCTTGGAGGAACACATTGGGCAAACCATGGGAACACATCTCATGGCTGTATCAGCATCATTTTTGTGATTTGACAATAAAAAGGATGTCCTGGTAAGCTGTCAGACAGTATTTTGTACACTGAAAATTGATGACGTGATCGCGATATGATATTCAAATGATCTTTCTTCTTCTTATTCTTCGTTTGCTCTTAATCTCTCACTATCAAGCCCTGGGCTTTGCAAGTAACAGAAAGTAGTTCAGACAACAGAATTCGATGTGTCACTAGTTTACAGCTTGACTGCGATAATGTACGTTTCAGTCCGACACATCCGTCTTTTGCGGTAGGATTTTTTCTAATTGGCCTCATCTCCATGGCTGCACGATTATTTCTGCAAATTGGGAACCCGTCAAACCCTGCTGTTTCAGGATTGGACAGACCATCATTATGAGGCTGTATAGCAAAGGCTTAAGATCTGTTTTGGCTCAGCTTTTAAAAACACAGAATTTCAGATATATGAGGTGCAGTTGTAAAAGAAGGTGATCTGAGGGGATCAGGGCAGGTTTGGGCTCTACCTCATTGCTAACTGAATAAGACACATTGCACAGCATTCTTCTTCTTCTTCTTACGCAGTCAGACATCAACTTTTATTTTTATGAAAAAAGCAGCGGTCATCCTGAGGCTGTCGACACTACCATAGAGCTTGTCTAGTGTTGCCACTGGTGATGGCCACATCTGCTTTCTCTGATCCTCGTATGTCGAGCAGTTTTGCAGCAAATGTTCAGCGGTCATTTTCCCAGTACCACACATGCATTCGTCAGTGCCACCTATCTTCAGTTTATTGAATAGGTGGTACCACAGTCTAATGTGGCCTGTGCGGAGTCTGAAGACCACCACCTGCTCTCTTCTGTTCAACTGGTAATAGGCATCGTTTTTGGTGTAGCCAGTATGTTCTGTTTCCCATTTGGTCATGTATCTAGCTCTAATAAGCCTTTTTGACTCTTCGTATGTCACACTAGGTTCTGGTTGTGGTAGTCTTGAACCTTCTTTTGCCAGTCTGTCTGCCTCCTCGTTGCCTTGGATATTTCAGTGGTATGGGACCCACTGTATCACTACTCTTTTTGGTGCGGACTGGTGGCATAGTTGACAGAGTACTGCTCTTAAGTCATTAAGTTCAGTATATTTCTGGCTTTTTAGTGCTGTGACTATGGCCAGGGCATCTGTAAGCAGGACTATATGGCTTTCATTCCTCTTGCTTGTCACCATGTCTTCTACTGCAGCCCTCAGTGCCTCTGCCTCTGCTCTGAAATTCCTTGAGTATTTTCCAGTTGCCACTGACCGTGTTATTTTTCTACCATTTGGTAGGCTCAGGAATACCCCTGCCCCTCCGTTCTGTGTTGTGTTTGTTACAGAACCGTCGGTGTATGCATGGGTCCAGTCCATGCTTGGGTAGTTTTCCGTTATGTACCTCAGGGTTGTATCTCTTCTTTCTTTTTCAGTCTGGCTGTTTTTGTTTCCAATACGCACAGCATTCAAAACAGGCGATCTGACCAGGAGAGGGTTAGACTCCACCTCGTTGGTAACTGAATAAAACACATTGCACTGCATTCAATACACAATGCAAGAACACAAAACATAAACTAATTAAAATATTCTTTTTTTTCTTTCCTTGAAACAACAGTAAGACAATAGACGAAGAATGGTGCAGGAGTGGTATCCCTAGAATCAATAATATTCTGGTGCAGGCCAGATCCGCTGGGCAAGTCATTTAGTCTGCATGCCAGACCATCAACTGCCAAAAATATGTCATTTTATGGTGAGATTCAGAAGGATAAATAATTCCCATGGTGACCAAAAGAAGTGCTTCAACAACAGGCTCACAACTTTCCTAAAAGCCTTCGGCATATTATCTAACACGTGGGAAGCTGCTAGGCAATAATGAACTGCTTGACGAACCACTCTTTGTGAAGGTGTAACTTCATGTGAGGCATCCATAAAAGTAGTAGTTGAACTACTCTTTGTGAAGGTGTAACTTCATGTGAGGCATCCATAAAAGTAGTAGTTGAACTACTCTTTGTGAAGTTGTATAACTTCATATGAGGCATACATAAAAGTAGCAGTTGAACAACTCTTCGTGAAGGTGTAACTTCATGTAAGGCATCCATAAAAGTAGCAGTTGAACAACTGAGGCAGACTAGAAAAGCCAGTGAAGTGAAGCCTTCCCATCAGGAAAATATTCCCTGCCCACACTGTTCAAGGTCTTTCGAAACCCACACTGGGCTCCTCAGTCACCTTTGAACTCATGGATCGACAGAACACATTGGGGAGGAAGACTAACGTCTGGTCATGCAAAATATACTGATCAGACATGTTAGTCAGGGTCAGACAAAACATACTGGCCAAGACCCTCACTTCGACCTTCTAGTAGCCCTTCCTGGAAACGGGCTGTTTTCATGCAGCCTGACCAACAAGGTGAGGGATCGATGTGATCCCGTAGTACTGAGTGACACGCAGATAAAGCTAAGCATAGCACAATCGCTTGGAAGACCCCGGTCCACCTTCATCAGCACGCTCGGGATGTGAGGAAAGCTACTTCAACCTGCCACTTAACGTTCTCTTCAGGGTGCTCAAAAGAGTAACCTACTCATTGTGGGAATTTGCAAACAACAACAACAGAACACATTTTAAATGGATTAACACAGTAGTCATCATCATCCATAATGGATGAACAATAACGGTGGTTGTCCTATGTTAGATCAGAAACATAATGGAGAAGCAGAAAATGATTAACCTACCTAGGCCTAAGTAATATGCAAAAAATGTACTCATTAAATCTGATGTCAGTATTGGCATGGTCTGGTTGAGCTCAACATAAGATGGAAGGCGCATGTTCAAAGCTTGCAATACTGGATAGTGAAGAACTTGAAACAGCAAAGGGGGCAGGTCACTCTTCTCTTTGAAGAGTTTTAGGATGACTGCTGCTGCTAGATTGCCACCTGCACTGTCACCTGGATCAATCATTGTGTCAATCAAAAAACATTTAATGAATGTTAACCTTTAGCTTTCCAGATAACAAAATTACGTCTATTTCCTGCATCTGCATAATTTTTCAGCACGTCAGGTCATGTGGCTATTGATTTTGAGAACCTCTAATCTCTTTTTGTTATGTGTGTGTCTAGAGACATATATTAATAAAGAACCTGTTGGTGTTACTATTATTTTTGTGTATGTTGGTTTCTGAGATACATGAAGATGAAGGTAATAGTGATGAAAAATAGCACAAACATACAGACTCACTTGCAGACGCAGGAAATAAAAAGCCAAAAATGTACTAATACTACTATTGATGTTCACCGTAATGGCTATGTCTGTCACTTCAACTATAAACGTAATTATTGTATCTACATTAACAAACTAAATAGATCTACCTAAAAAATATATGTTGCAAAACTTAACTTCCCCATTCTCAATAATGGGTGAATCTTCAAATCCAAGTGAAAATAAAAAGAAATGCTTTCCAAAAAACTAAAACAAATTTTAAAAATCGCCATTGTTTTCGTCTAGCAGTACATGACGGAAGTTGGAACAGCAGTATATTGAGCCGTTTCTATGGCATTAACAGGGTAGTTTATCTACAATAAAGTGATGACCCTTCAACTGGCGGCGTGCAACGCCAGTGGAACCGGGCCAGGTCGGCATAATCTCATGTCACTGGAACGATGAAGGTTAATATTTTTCTTCTTCCAAGATCAAACTTTCCTTAAAGTGCATAAAATTGTTGTTTGGGGTTAGTAAACATTTGCGCTGAATGGCTCAATTATTGTTCATGTCAATTGGAGAATATCTAAATTTCATGCAAACTGGTTAGTAAAGCTGATTGGCATCGTGTCAGTCTTGAGAAACAGTAGACTTCATGCTAAAGAGGAGACTTAGTAAGTTGTTGATCTTGCTATTACCGCACACGTTTTAATTTTGCATCTTGATGTATCTTGTCTTCCCCTGCCTGCAGACAATCGCACAAAACCTGACTCCAGCTGGGTCTGTCTTCGGCAAGTTCCTCACAGTTGTACGTGTTCATATCCAATATTTTCAGGTCATGCTTGCAAACATCTTGTAGAAGGGGGGGGGGGGGGGGGGTTGTCCACCTTTGTTACGCTTGCCTATGGTCAGTTTTCAGAGTAGAATATCTTTTGGTATTCATCCATCCTCCATTCTGCACATGTGACCAATCCACAGCGAGCGGCGCTGACGGAGAATCATAATTAAGCTGGAAATCTTTGCCTGGTCCAACATATCGTTGTTTGTCACTCAAAGAAAATGCGCCTCAGGCAGTGCATATGAAAAGCATTTAGCCTTTTTCCACCATGTCAGGCATGCAGAGTCCATGTTTCACTAGCATAGAGCAGGGTACTAATCACACAGGATCTGTACGCAGCAATGTCTGTGGAGATGGTCAGCATGTTGATATTCCACTCTCTGTGAGAGCCTGGCAAGTAATGATAAAGCCATTCCTAATAAATTGTGCAGTTCTGCGTCCAGTGACTAGTTAAGCTGGTCAGGCATAAAAATGAATACAAATGAAGAAGTGCACAAGTAGACAGTCAATAAAGACGTTTATTGATAATACTTGGAATCCTGGTATTCAAACAGGCATGTTTTTTAATGTATGTTGCCAAGCAGCCAAAGGATATTTGTGGTAGGTATTTATAGTTACAACTATCAAGTGCATTTGTTCTGTGGTGCCAAGACATTTTTCAGAATTTTGACATATTCCATTAAAATACCAGAATCATATAGAAAATGAAATCAGAGGGCCATATAAGTATACATTTTCTGAAAGCATATTGGACAAGGAATAATATGGTATGAATTTAGTATGTTTGTGCATTACGTACGTTGACCGTGACCATGTTCCGTCTGCAGTAAGTAAAATTGAGCAACTCATCTTCTGCTTTCAGCCTACCCTCACACTTACTGATTGGTTCCAATTACCATTGTAATGAGTTTTCAGATACTGCAAGCTGTTTTATTTCAGAAAATGTATACTTAAGTGGAATTCTTTTGAAAAATGTAATTTATGTAAATTTTAAAAATTCATAACCTAAAAAAATACTATTCAACCATACAGAGAAAAAAAAACCTATAAAAACAATTACAAATTACCTTTATCTGTGTTTTTATTAATATTCTGAATAAAAGTTGACACAGAAGAATAAAATATTTTAATATTAATCTCTCTTTTCCGATTGAGTCCTTTGTCAGTCTTGTGAACATGGTTTTGCTCGCAGGGCTCGTGGTACCCAACCTTGCATGTCAGACACCGGCGCCATGTTAATTTTCTGCCTTTACTGTTGTTGCTGCTCTTGCTTTCTGTCAGTGTCACTGAAAACAAAGCAGTCTTTCTCCTCTTTATCCAACAGCCAAAGACAATGCACAACAGTATCAACATCTGGCGTGAGATGTTCAACTTGAGGCTGAACTGTTGGTGGCTGAAATTCTGGAACGTTGTAGCATAGAGATTTCACAACAGAAAGAATATATTTCATTATTTATCTCTCCAGTCTTCTGCTTGGTACCACAGTCATATAATAAATAATCCACCTTTCTGAGTCTATATTCTGAGAGCTGTTAGGATTTCTCACAATGAAATTAGGGTCTAAGTGTGCCCTATTCCCTTTAATATCCAACTTTCCCCAACCAAATTGGTCATTGGCAACACTAAATCCAGAGCTAAGCATGAAATCTCTATTTCAAATCTGATTCGTCTTCACCACTACTACTAATCATTGTCATGTCCTCAAAATCCTTCCTATCACCTTCGTTCATTGAAGGAACTTCAAATAATGAAGGTCTAGAATTATTATATAGTCCTGATGGAGCCTTTCAGAAACCCTTGAAAAAAAATCTCGCTCAATTCAAATGCAAAACAACCATAGAATGTTATGATTAGACAACACTATAAGATACAAACTGGGAGAAAAACCAATTATTTTAAGTAATCTCCCCTGTGCTAACGGAAAATATTAGACTCGCAAATTTAATTAAGATTTTTCTTTTGGTCGATTTTTATGGCCGCAGCACCACGGGAAGAGCCATGAAGGCCGACCAACGGCTGTAATGACAGTTGGAGTGTTAAACTTCCTGCGGCTTACTAGGCTTGGAGGAAGGTACAAATAATTTGGGGAGAATTTTAAGAGAATTTTTTTTTCGGGTAGCGGCCGTAAACCTGCTCTTTTCCATTTCAAGGGATTTTTAACGTGCTCAACACTGAACATGGGAGTCCAATCTCACTACTCTGAGATCAGGGGAATTTTTACCAGAAGATCCAAGTGAAAAAAATCTATGTCTCCAATGGGATTCGAACCTGTGACTTCCGGCACCCAGGGTGTACACCTTACCTCGAGACCACTGACTCCCCTCATTTTGATAATAGTAAAGAAAAATGACATATAACAGTGATGATAATCTGAAATGATTAACAGTGCCCTGACATTACAAGAGCTAAGGATTAATCTGTTACCTGCCACACCCACTTTGGTAACATCAACATTGTACTGGGCGCCATATCTTAAGACATAGCTGACTACATCAAAACAGTCTTGCAGTGGTTCTGGAAATGGATGCTCAGGTGCCAACCGGTACCTATGTAAGAGATGATATTCAGGAGATATGTGTAAGAAGCAAAGCACAAAGGAGGGTTTAAAGTGTGGGCGATAATATGAAGATGACCATCACCATGGTGAGGATGATAATGATGATAGTGAAGAGGAGAATGGAAATAGTGATGATGATGGTGGTGAAGATGTTGGTTGTGGTGATATGGTAGTAAAGATGATGATAGTGGTGATGATGTTGGTTGTGGTGATATGGTAGTAAAGATGATGATAGTGGTGATGATGTTGGTTGTGGTGATATGGTAGTAAAGATGATGATAGTGGTGATGATGTTGGTTGTGGTGATATGGTAGTAAAGATGATGATAGTGGTGATGATGATAATTGTGATGATGGTGATAGTAGAGATGATGTTGTGAAGATGACAATTATGGTGGTGAAGATAAACATTGTGGTGATAATGGTATTAAAGATGATGATGGTCTTGACGATAATGAATGTATTGTGATGATGATGATGAAGAGGAGAATGAATGTTGAAGATGATGATGATGGTGAAGATTGTTGTTGTATAATGCCCACAATGAGTAAGTTTACTCTTTCATGCGCCCTGAAAAGGACGTTAAGTGGCAAGTTGCAGTAGCTTTCCTCACATCCTGAGTGTGCTGATAAAGGTGCGCCGCGCTCCTCCAGGCGGTTGTGCTATGCTTGGCTTCATCTGCTACTACAGGGATCACATCTTTAAAACAGCCTGTTTCCAGGGAATGCTACATGGAAGAGAGATTGTGGTCTTGGTCAGTGTATTGTGCCTGACCCTGACGAGACGTCCTGGTCAGTATCTTGTGCCTGACTGGACTAGTGCCTCAATTCCCCAATGGTAAAGATAATGATTATGAAATGATGATGCAGATAATGGTAAAGATGATGATGCAGATGATGGTAAAGATGATGATGCAGATAATGGTAAAGATGATGATGCAGATGATGGTAAAGATGATGATGCAGATGATGGTAAAGATGATGATGCAGATGATGGTAAAGATGATGATGCAGATAATGGTAAAGATGATGATGCAGATGATGGTAAAGATGATGATGCAGATGATGGTAAAGATGATGATGTAGATAATGGTAAAGATGATGCAGATGATGATTATGAAATAATGATGCAGATGATAGTAAAGATTATGATGTAGATGATGGTAAAGATGATGATAATGAAATGATGATGCTGATGATGGTAAAGATGATGCAGATGATGATAAATGTGATGATTATGAAATGATGATGCAGATTATGGTAAAGATGATGATTATGAAATGATGATGCAGATTATGGTAAAGATGATGATTATGAAATGATGATGCAGATTATGGTAAAGATGATGATTATGAAATGATGATGCAGATTATGGTAAAGATGATGATTATGAAATGATGATGCAGATTATGGTAAAGATGATGATTATGAAATGATGATGCAGATTATTGTAAAGATGATGATTATGAAATGATGATGCAGATTATGGTAAAGATGATGATTATGAAATGATGATGCCGATTGATGGTAAAGATGATGCAGATGATGATAAATGTGATGATTATTAAATGATGATGCAGATGATGGTAAAGATGATGATAACATCCATTGTAATTAAAATAGACAATCATGATAATGCTGAAGATGATGATGCTAATATTAAGACTTTCCCAACATTGAGGGGACGATGAGGCTAACGTCTGGTCAGGCAAAACATACTGAGCAGACAATGTTAGCCTGGGTCAGGAGAAATATACTGGCCAAGACCCTCACTTGACCTCCTTGTTGGTCGTCCTGGAAATGGGCTGTTGTCAAGGACAACAGTCTGGATAACAAGGTGAGGTTCAACGTGATCCCCACAGTAGTGAGTGACACGCAGAAGAAGCCAAGTATAGTACAACTGCCTGGAGGACTCCGGTTCAGGATGTGAGGATAGCTACAACAAACTGCAACTTAACGTCCTTTTCAGGGCACACAAAAGGGTTACCAGCCCATTGTAGGCATTAGGAACCAACCACCCAACTTACCCAACATTGAAAATAACTGTGTGTGTTTGGTTTGCATAATCATAAACAGTCTTGTCATAGATATCTGGAAAAAAAACAGAAAGGTAAATTGTACTTCTCACCAGGTAACATGCAAACTGTACCTTAAAACTATTAGAATTAGCTGTAGTACCCGGGACAGTTATGTAAGTATCCTTTCAGTCCCCTAAGGTTATGACCATCTGTCCCCTCCCCTTCTTCCCGTCAACTAACTTAATTTCCTCGCCCATCTGTTTCTTACCTTCAAATTCTTCTCATTCAACCTATCGATTCATCTCTTTCACCAATCTGTCCATCACTTTCTCCACACCACCCCAGCCCTCTCAATCTCCATCAACCAACTGAGGCAGTAGAAGTCATAATTCATATTTCGAATAAACTATCAAGGATGATATCAAGGATGTCCTACAGAACGCCAACCAACCAAAACACCGCTGGACAGGACATATAGCCAGAAGACAAGATGAAAGATGGAGTACCATAACCACCATGTGGTACCCGCTGGACAAAAAGATGTCCTCAACTCGCTGGTGAGATTCACTAGAAAAGCAAAACACACACATTGTCTCTAATAGTACTCTGCAGTCCATGAATACAGCTATTTTTGTTGGAGGTTGCCTTTCTGTTTGAAGTATTCTCAGTGATCGCAGGAGGGCCATAGATTCTGCTCTGAGGTTTGTGGACAAATTTCCTGTTGGGAGGTCCTATTCTGTTATATTTCCACGTTTGTGTCTTTGAATATGCCTACTCCCCCATTTCGGCCTGCCCTCTCTGCTGAACCATCTGTGTACACCTGTGTCTATTTCTTGGTATTATATTTCTCCTCAGTCATTGTTTGTGCTAGGAATTTTAGCTCGTGGACACTGTGTTGGTCTTTTCTTCTTATTCCTGGGATCTCTGTACTTATTTCGATGTTGTTTATGTTGCAGTTTGGCTCTTCATAGTTAATAAGCATTTCTATTTCTGTAGGTTGGTTGGGAATTAGTTCTCCATATGTTTGGTGTAGGTGGTTGGATATATGAATGAACATATTTCTCATAACTTATTAAGGATGATATCAAAGATGTCCTACAGCACGTTAACCATTCAAAACACCGCTGGGCAGGTGATATAGTCAGAAGACAAGACGAAAGATGAAGTACCATAACCAGCATGTGATACTAGCTGGACAAAAAGAGGTCCAATCTCTGGTGTGATCTGGATGTAGCCAGGAGGAAGATTTCCTGCTTAGTGGGCTAGGCTTGAGTAGCTTATTACTCCACTATGGAGGTTGGTTAACTGATGTGCGAGTCAATGTTAGTAGACTCACACTAGAGCAAAGTAGACCCACAGCCTGCTAGGCACCATTTATGCT
Organism: Ariolimax columbianus; assembly: GCA_036924085.1. NCBI lineage: Eukaryota > Metazoa > Mollusca > Gastropoda > Stylommatophora > Arionidae > Ariolimax > Ariolimax columbianus. Next base: position 17,590,852 of record JAVGWX010000021.1, read on the forward strand.
GCTCTAAACCACCTAACCATGGCTGGTGTTACGACATGGTCTCTGTGGGGCAGTGGTGTTATTCTTGTTATACACATAAACCCCGGCAAATCATTTGGGATGATTTGCAAGTAACAAATTTAGTTAAGGGTTGCTGTTAAATTTTACAATTATTTCAGAGTTGTTTCACTTTAAAAAAAAAAAAGGTTAGGAAAGACTTGTTGCAAGAGAAAGTTGATGGAATTGTCTAGCAGAGAAAGTTGATGGAATTGTCTAGCAGAGAAAGTTGATGGAATTGTCTAGCAGAGAAAGTTGATGGAATTGTCTAGCAGAGAAAGTTGATGGAATTGTCTAGCAGAGAAAGTTGATGGAATTGTCTAGCAGAAAATGTTGATGGAATTATCTAGCAGAGAAAGTTGATGGAATTGTCTAGCAGAGAAAGTTGATGGAATTGTCTAGCAGAGAAAGTTGATGGAATTGTCTAGCAGAAAATGTTGATGGAATTATCTAGCAGAGAAAGTTGATGGAATTGTCTAGCAGAGAAAGTCAAATGCAGTAATGGCCCTGTGCTCAAATTTTTTTTTTAAATCGATAATAAAGGTTAGAGATGAGGGCTCAACTTCATCGTTACAGGTCTCCCCATATGGCTTGGTCTCTCTTCACTGAACGATGTCCCGCCTGCTGAGAGCATCGCACAAAGCATGAACTCCGTTGCTCCAGCGATGGGATCTCTTGAAAAAATTGCCATCATGCTCCAACCTCCAAATTCGAATTCAAACCCCGACCGTCTGAACACGAGGCAAGCGTCTCGACCTCTTTTTTGTGGAGCCTAACCAATGACATCATTGAACAACAAATTAAGTGAAGAAAATTGGGCTGAATAGAAGATACATGAGGAAAGCACAGCCTAAAAATGTTGAGGCTGTCACATGGAATCCACAGGGGAAGGGAAGGAGAGGGAGACCAACAAATGCAAGCAGAAGAGAATGTGAGAGGGAACTATGATTAAATAGTTACACCTGGAGAAAGAGATAGAAAGAGTAGTGCAGAACCATGATTAAATAGTTACACCTGGAGAAAGAGACAGAAAGAGTAGTGCAGAACCATGATTAAATAGTTACACCTGGAGAAAGAGACAGAAAGAGTAGTGCAGAACCATGATTAAATAGTTACACCTGGAGAAAGAGACAGAAAGAGTAGTGCAGAACCATGATTAAATAGTTACACCTGGAGAAAGAGACAGAAAGAGTAGTGCAGAACCATGATTAAATAGTTACACCTGGAGAAAGAGACAGAAAGAGTAGTGCAGAACCATGATTAAATAGTTACACCTGGAGAAAGAGACAGAAAGAGTAGTGCAGAACCATGATTAAATAGTTACACCTGGAGAAAGAGACAGAAAGAGTAGTGCAGAACCATGATTAAATAGTTACACCTGGAGAAAGAGACAGAAAGAGTAGTGCAGAACCATGATTAAATAGTTACACCTGGAGAAAGAGATAGAAAGAGTAGTGCAGAACCATGATTAAATAGTTACACCTGGAGAAAGAGATAGAAAGAGTAGTGCAGAACCATGATTAAATAGTTACACCTGGAGAAAGAGACAGAAAGAGTAGTGCAGAACCATGATTAAATAGTTACACCTGGAGAAAGAGATAGAAAGAGTAGTGCAGAACCATGATTGTTTGCAAAATGTGGTCAATAGCCAATGCATTGAGAGGAGGAACCGACTTTGATTGACTGACTGACACAATCCATCCATACCGCTGGTTACAGTTAGCTCACTCTAATCCTCATATTTATTATTTCATTTTCATTGTGCGTTAATCACTCTCACCTGGTCCTCCTATTGTCCATCCTCCACCATGAAAGAAGATGATGGCAGGGTGAAGTTTCGAAGCATCCCAGGGCTGGTAGATTATTACTGGGATGCCAGATACTGTGTTTCGGGTTACCTGAGTAGTGGCAATGGTGATTGTTATGGTTAAGCCTGTTGGCAGTGCTGATAATAGTAGTTGAGATGATTATGGTGTTGATGATGACGTTAAGCTGAGATTAGTGGTGATGGTCATGTGGTACACATGCCTGACAACAGATGGACACGACAAACAATGTTTTGGTGGTTTTATGATTACATACATCCACTGGTCCACTCTCCTGTGCGGTGCTGGAATGGTTTCACAAAAGGTCTAGGTTCGCTCTGGTACAACATAGCAAAGGATTGGGATCTTGATGACCCATTCCTCATCGTAGCTGCGGGTCCCAACTTCGTCTCCAGCAGACCCTGTCTTGGGCCACGGAAGTCTCCAGTGCGTGGCATGTGCTTCTCTAGAGGCACCTCGGATGTTGCAGCATACAGCAAGGGAGTCTGACCAACGCATTGGAGGTCTTTCCCGCGGTCTCTTCTTACCACTGAGTTACCAGATCGCAACATGTGACCTTGCCCATCTGTGTTTTGCCTTGTCTGCATGGATTACTGCACCCTTCATCAGGGACAATCATATATGTCAGAATTGTGGAGAATTGCATGCGTTGGTTCCGTAGAGTGATACCGACTAAGCGTCTCTCAAGTGAGGTCTGGGTCACTTTCAATTTGTCCTCTAGTGATTTTGTTAGTGTCCACGTCTCGGCACCGTAGCACATCGCAGGGAGTACAGTGGAATTGAAGAGGGAGGCTCGTAGGTCTTGGTCATGAGCTGGCTTACTAGACTGGGATTACAAGGTGCCATGAGTTTGAGCTCATGAACAGATAGAACAAATCTCAAGCCTGGGCCGTGGTTCATGCCTGGTATGACCTCTTCTCTAGTCGATCCAGCTGTAAATCGGTACATGATGTATGAGTTGGGAAAGGTTAAGAACAGCGAGGAAGGAAACTGGCCACCCTACCTCACATAGGCTGTGGCTTAGTACATGATAAGTTATCTTAATCCCCGATGGCAATTGGTGTCGTGGGACTGACCTTTATCAAACAAACCAATAAGCAAGAAACACACTGACCTTCAAATCGCCGTAGGCAGCTGTTACAGGCTCCCTGTTCTGCTCAAGCTTCTGTAGTTGCCAGATATTACGATACAAACTTCCATAGCCCAAAAAGTTTCTTATATGACTCTACATTTTGAAGACACAGAGATTTTTGTGAGTATTGTATTAGATCAATGACATTCTATCCAATCTTGTAAAGAGCTTAACAAGTGTATTTGTCCAAGAAATCCCCCGACCTACTGCCATATCTAGCGTGTGTGTCGGCCAATCAGAAAGTAAGGCAGTTCTATTTCTTTTTTTTTCTCGTTCGCTTTATTTATCTATTTCCCAAGGTGGCGTACGTTGCACTGTGGTTATTATTTTGTGCCTGTCGGCCCAGTGCATCCGACTTCAGCATGCATTTTATGTAAGGGTCTGTTTCTTCCTGCATTTTCTAAGGGTTTGCTTCCCTGGGGTAACGGCCGGTGTTGTGATGGGGATCAAACCCATCACCTTCTGGTTGTGAGCCATGTCACTTAACCACTAGCCCACGCCGTCCAGGCAGTTCTATAATACTTAACTTAACGTCTTAATACTAATTTAGAAGACCAGAGTCCTGCAAGCCTGCTCATGGCAGCCCAATGCCATTCTTATATAGATACAGGTCTTTTTCAGTTGTTTCACTGCTCAGTACATTGTGTTGGCAATTGTTGGCAGTGCCTGAAGAAATATTTTCGTCATGTCCGCAAGCGCCTTGCACTCAATGAGTAGATGTTGAACTGTTTCATCAGGATGAGAGCAATGTCTGCACAAGGGCAGGTGCTGGGGATTGATGTGGTTCAAGTTGATATTAACTCTGGTATGTCCTGTTCTGAACTGAAAGATGAGACTATGACCTCTTGTATGTAGTTATTTTATGTCATCGTTATTTTTTGGCTGTGACATTTCGCTAAATACACTGCAACCTGTTGTTCCTGTCGCCCATTGTTCATCCATATTTCCAGAGTATTATTCATAATAATTCATTTTACTGTATGGTTACTGCAGGATCGATCCAATTGTTGTTTCGAGTCTCCTGTTTTTGCCAATCTGTCGACCATCTCGTTCCCTAGTAGCCCACTATGTCCAGGGATCCATTGCAAGGTGAAATTTATCCCGTGGGCAGTGATGATGTTGTTGATCACCCTCCCCACCAAGAATATCTACTTTTCTTTGTATGTGGTTTTCTTCAGCGCCTCCAGAACCGACTTGGAGTCACTCAAAATCACAATGTCCATCGACAACAATTCGCCCAAGTAAAGCTATTTGTGCAAAATCTCAACTGCTGTTTTTATAGCCTCGGTTTCTGCTTCATCATTTGAACGGTTTTCACCGCATAAATCACAAAACTCGTATATGCACCCAACCGGTTATTTCATTTGTATACCCCACCCTGTAAAAGAGGAAGATTTGAATGCTGATTCATCCGTATAGACCAGGACTGCAGATTTTGGGAAACTAAAGACTGTTTCCAAGGCACATGTCTTCAGGATATTAGGTGTAGTCTCTTTGATGGCCACCTTTTCTGTCAGGCGTGTTTTTATGACAGGCAGGCATAGATTTTCTCAAGGGTGTGGTCCAAAAAACAGTGTTCTGTAGTCTGTAGTCCATCACCAGTCGTACATATCCAAAGTATAATTGCCAAAGGGTTTGTTTATCAGCTCCTCAATTTGTACTAGCAAGAATCTTGATTAAATTTAATCGCTTGGTTGCTTTCTGCAGAGCTTGTATACAACCAGTTTCTTGGAGGGTGGTTAACCGATGTGCGAGTCCATCTAGGCTCAAACACTAGAGCAAAGTAGTCTGTTAGGTGCCATCTATGCTGCTCTTAACAAATGGCCTAACCATGGTTGGTGTTATACCATGTCACACAGTTAGTCACCTCTTACGACATGCTTAGTTATCCATTTCTTTTGCCATATACAAAGACCCAGGCAGACTACTTGGGATTTATTATTTTTAGATGTTTCAATCTGTACTATTAACAAAACAGAGCAATAAGGCATTAATTTTCAAATCTGGAGGTCCACTAGAAGGGGGGACGATTGATGGTGCTAAGGAATAAATGTGCCCCAGCAGAGACCACACATTGTGCAGGCTGAGTATTTATTTAAACCCCAATATAAATTGTCCTTTGTACGACTTTTTCCTCATTGCTGGAGTAGGTGAGAGATTTTCAGGCTGAGAACCACAGGCCGATTCACCATTGCTGTCGTAATGTCATATCCTGGCTGTTTGTTTATTTCACCCCCAAACAAAAAAAACCAGGAATTCGATGTGCTTTTCGGCAAGCACGCATTGAAACCATTCAGCCACATGCTCCTCAACCTCAAATATAATAAGGACCTTTCTGGGCTTTCAATCCTGTTTCATTGGTTTAAATCAGCTTGACGACTTAAATAATAAGCAGTCTATGTATACCAGCTCTTTGCTACCAGTGACAGGCTTGGTCCTTATCCAAGGATCTAGAGAATTAAATATCAATATCTAAAATGAAATGTCTAAGAAGGTGATTGGTGTCATCAGCAGAGATGGAACGAGAGATGAGGACATTAGGAATATTGTAGAGACTAGCTGCACCTCTTGTCTTAGCCGACCTGTATTTCTACAAGGGCAGGTGCCCCTGTGCAGGTCCCAGCTCTGATGTGAGCTGGATGTAGCCGGTTAGAGGATATCCTGCTTAATGGGCTAAGCCCAAGAAGCTTATTACTCTGCTATGTTAGCACAAGTGCCACGGAGGGTGGTTAATCGATGTGCGAGTCCATCTTAATAGACTCAAACACTAGAGCAAAGTAGACCCGCAGGCTGTTAGGTGCCATTTATGCTGCTCTTTAAAAACCACCTAATTACGGCCAGTGTTATGTCATGTCACACAGTTAGTCGCCTCTTACGACATGCTCTCTGGGGCGCAGTGGTACTATTCTTGTCCTTATACACAAAGACCCGCCAGACCACTGCCCGTCTTGTACTAAATACATTTATAGACAGAAAATACAATGGTTAGGTCATGTCATGAGATGATCAACTTCCACTGCACACTTATAATCAGTCGTTTTTTCTAGAAACAAAAAGGTTAGTATACTGTGGTTTCTTGATAAAAAAATTGATGTATTTTGTATGTGTTAATGTTACTTTTTAATATATATATACATATAATACAATAGATTTACATAAGATGCTGTAAATGTTGTTTTGAATTGATTAAAGTGGAAAATATTTGCGTGTCAATCCAACTCTCTCATCCCTGCTACCTTAATCCAGTGGCAAGACATAGTCAAGACGACTGAAGCTGTTCTACAGGATGCAGATTTTTCCTCAGGGTTTACTCCCAAAGCCTTTCCCGTAAATGGGTGACCAACAAGGCAGCAGGCATATGGATTTCTAAAGCTATAAGGTCACCTAGACATAATATAATAGTAAATAAGACAATCATATAGACATACCTACATACATTCCTATATACAACACATATGTCTGGCCTACGGCATTGTATTTTCCTGAAACATAGACAATAGATAAAAGATAGGTGAAATACCTGGAGGTTTTTGAGATGTGGTTTTATGGAACGAGTGAAAATATCACAAAAGGGTGTTTGTGGAAGTGGGAAAGGAAAGAAAGCTGATACAAAAGGTACAACAAACGACTGGCATGGCTGGGCTGCAACCTACATTATGGAGGCCCTGTGAAGAAAGTTCTGGAAGACAGAACACAGGAAAAGAGAGGAAACACGGGCTAAAAAGTACAATTGTAACACAAGCACGCAGAGACATGGGGGTGAAGACTTGCTGAGCTGAAGACAGTCGCAGATGACACGCAGAAAAGGAAAGACACAATCCTCAGATTGCAAACCAGTTCCAAGGACTGAGTGATGTGGTGATGCTAAGACTTTATGATGATGGGACTTGATGGTGATGGGACTTGATGGTGATGGGACTTGATGGTGATGGGACTTGATGGTGATGAGACTTGGTGATGAGATTTGATGGTGATGGGATGATGGTGATGAGACTTGGTGATGAGACTTGGTGATGGGATGATGGTGATGAGACTTGATGATTATGGGACATGATGGTGATGAGACTTGGTGATGGGATGATGGTGATGAGACTTGGTGATGAGACTTGGTGATGACATGATGGTGATGAGACTTGATGGTGATGAGACTTGATGGTGATGAGACTTGGTGATGAGATTTGATAGCGATGGGATGACGGTGATGAGACTTGGTGATGAGACTTGATGATGAGACTTGGTGATGAGACTTGGTGATGGGATAATGGTGATGAGACTTGATGATTATGGGACATGATGGTGATGAGACTTGGTGATGAAACTTGATGGTGATGGGACTTGATGGTGATGAGACTTGATGATTATGGGACATGATGGTGATGGGACTTGGTGATGGGATGATGGTGATGCGACTTAGTGATGGGATGATGGTGATGAGACTTGATGATTATGGGACATGATGGTGATGAGACTTGGTGATGAAACTTGATGGTGATGGGACTTGATGGTGATGAGACTTGATGATTATGGGACATGATGGTGATGGGACTTGGTGATGAGACTTAGTGATGGGATGATGGTGATGAGACTTGATGATTATGGGACATGATGGTAATTAGACTTGGTGGTGATGAGACTTGGTGATGAGATTTGATGGTGATGGGATGAGACTTGGTGATGGTGATGAGACTTGGTGATGGGACTTGATGGTGATGAGACTTGGTGATGGGACTTGATGGTGATGAGACTTGGTGATGGGACTTGGTGATGGTGATGAGACTTGATGATTATGGGACATGATGGTGATGAGACTTGGTGATGGGATGATGGTGATGAGACTTGGTGATGACATGATGGTGATGAGACTTGATGGTGATGAGACTTGGTGATGAGATTTGATAGTGATGGGATGATGGTGATGAGACTTGGTGATGAGACTTGATGATGAGACTTGGTGATGAGACTTGGTGATGAGACTTGGTGATGAGACTTTGTGATGGGATGATGGTGATGAGACTTGATGATTATGGGACATGATAGTGATGAGACTTGGTGATGAAACTTGATGGTGATGGGACTTGATGGTGATGAGACTTGATGATTATGGGACATGATGGTGATGGGACTTGGTGATGGGATGATGGTGATGCGACTTAGTGATGGGATGATGGTGATGAGACTTGATGATTATGGGACATGATGGTGATGAGACTTGGTGATGAAACTTGATGGTGATGGAACTTGATGGTGATGAGACTTGATGATTATGGGACATGATGGTGATGGGACTTGGTGATGAAACTTGATGGTGATGGGACTTGATGGTGATGAGACTTGATGATTATGGGACATGATGGTGATGGGACTTGGTGATGGGATGATGGTGATGAGACTTAGTGATGGGATGATGGTGATGAGACTTGAAGATTATGGGACATGATGGTAATTAGACTTGGTGGTGATGAGACTTGGTGATGAGATTTGATGGTGATGGGATGATGAGACTTGGTGATGGTGATGAGACTTGGTGATGGGACTTGATGGTGATGAGACTTGGTGATGGGACTTGATGGTGATGAGACTTGGTGATGGTGATGAGACTTGATGATTATGGGACATGATGGTGATGAGACTTGGTGATGGGATGATGGTGATGAGACTTGGTGATGACATGATGGTGATGAGACTTGATGGTGATGAGACTTGGTGATGAGATTTGATAGTGATGGGATGATGGTGATGAGACTTGGTGATGAGACTTGATGATGAGACTTGGTGATGAGACTTGGTGATGGGACTTGGTGATGAGACTTTGTGATGGGATAATGGTGATGAGACTTGATGATTATGGGACTTGATGGTGATGAGACTTGGTGATGAAACTTGATGGTGATGGGACTTGATGGTGATGAGACTTGATGATTATGGGACATGATGGTGATGGGACTTGGTGATGGGATGATGGTGATGCGACTTAGTGATGTGATGATGGTGATGAGACTTGATGATTATGGGACATGATGGTGATGAGACTTGGTGATGAAACTTGATGGTGATGGAACTTGATGGTGATGAGACTTGATGATTATGGGACATGATGGTGATGGGACTTGGTGATGGGATGATGGTGATGAGACTTAGTGATGGGATGATGGTGATGAGACTTGATGATTATGGGACATGATGGTAATGAGACTTGGTGATGAGATTTGATGGTGATGGGATGATGGTGATGAGACTTGGTGATGGGATGATGGTGATGAGACTTGGTGATGAGACTTGATGGTGATGGGACTTGATGGTGATGAGACTTGGTGATGGGACTTGGTGATGGTGATGAGACTTGATGATTATGGGACATGATGGTGATGAGACTTGGTGATGAGACTTGATGGTGATGGGACTTGATGGTGATGAGACTTGGTGATGGGACTTGGTGATGGTGATGAGACTTGATGATTATGGGACATGATGGTGATGAGACTTGATGGTGATGGGACTTGATGGTGATGAGACTTGATGGTGATGAGACTTGATGGTGATGAGACTTGATGGTGATGAGACTTGATGGTGATGAGACTTGGTGATGGGATGATGGTGATGAGACTTGATGATTATGGGACATGATGGTGATGAGACTTGATGGTGATGGGACTTAATGGCTATGAGACTTGGTGATGAGATTTGATGGTGATGGGATGATGGTGATGAGACTTGGTGATGGTGATGAGACTTGGTGATGGGATGATGGTGATGAGACTTGATGATGAGACTTGGTGATGAGACTTGGTGATGGTGATGAGACTTGGTGATGGGATGATGGTGATGAGACTTGGTGATGAAACTTGATGGTGATGGGACTTGATGGTGATGAGACTTGGTGATGGGACTTGATGGTGATGAGACTTGGTGATGGGACTTGGTGATGGTGATGAGACTTGATGATTATGGGACATGATGGTGATGAGACTTGGTGATGGGATGATGGTGATGAGACTTGGTGATGACATGATGGTGATGAGACTTGATGGTGATGAGACTTGGTGATGAGATTTGATAGTGATGGGATGATGGTGATGAGACTTGGTGATGAGACTTGATGATGAGACTTGGTGATGAGACTTGGTGATGAGACTTGGTGATGAGACTTTGTGATGGGATGATGGTGATGAGACTTGATGATTATGGGACATGATAGTGATGAGACTTGGTGATGAAACTTGATGGTGATGGGACTTGATGGTGATGAGACTTGATGATTATGGGACATGATGGTGATGGGACTTGGTGATGGGATGATGGTGATGCGACTTAGTGATGGGATGATGGTGATGAGACTTGATGATTATGGGACATGATGGTGATGAGACTTGGTGATGAAACTTGATGGTGATGGAACTTGATGGTGATGAGACTTGATGATTATGGGACATGATGGTGATGGGACTTGGTGATGAAACTTGATGGTGATGGGACTTGATGGTGATGAGACTTGATGATTATGGGACATGATGGTGATGGGACTTGGTGATGGGATGATGGTGATGAGACTTAGTGATGGGATGATGGTGATGAGACTTGAAGATTATGGGACATGATGGTAATTAGACTTGGTGGTGATGAGACTTGGTGATGAGATTTGATGGTGATGGGATGATGAGACTTGGTGATGGTGATGAGACTTGGTGATGGGACTTGATGGTGATGAGACTTGGTGATGGGACTTGATGGTGATGAGACTTGGTGATGGTGATGAGACTTGATGATTATGGGACATGATGGTGATGAGACTTGGTGATGGGATGATGGTGATGAGACTTGGTGATGACATGATGGTGATGAGACTTGATGGTGATGAGACTTGGTGATGAGATTTGATAGTGATGGGATGATGGTGATGAGACTTGGTGATGAGACTTGATGATGAGACTTGGTGATGAGACTTGGTGATGGGACTTGGTGATGAGACTTTGTGATGGGATAATGGTGATGAGACTTGATGATTATGGGACTTGATGGTGATGAGACTTGGTGATGAAACTTGATGGTGATGGGACTTGATGGTGATGAGACTTGATGATTATGGGACATGATGGTGATGGGACTTGGTGATGGGATGATGGTGATGCGACTTAGTGATGTGATGATGGTGATGAGACTTGATGATTATGGGACATGATGGTGATGAGACTTGGTGATGAAACTTGATGGTGATGGAACTTGATGGTGATGAGACTTGATGATTATGGGACATGATGGTGATGGGACTTGGTGATGGGATGATGGTGATGAGACTTAGTGATGGGATGATGGTGATGAGACTTGATGATTATGGGACATGATGGTAATGAGACTTGGTGATGAGATTTGATGGTGATGGGATGATGGTGATGAGACTTGGTGATGGGATGATGGTGATGAGACTTGGTGATGAGACTTGATGGTGATGGGACTTGATGGTGATGAGACTTGGTGATGGGACTTGGTGATGGTGATGAGACTTGATGATTATGGGACATGATGGTGATGAGACTTGGTGATGAGACTTGATGGTGATGGGACTTGATGGTGATGAGACTTGGTGATGGGACTTGGTGATGGTGATGAGACTTGATGATTATGGGACATGATGGTGATGAGACTTGATGGTGATGGGACTTGATGGTGATGAGACTTGATGGTGATGAGACTTGATGGTGATGAGACTTGATGGTGATGAGACTTGATGGTGATGAGACTTGGTGATGGGATGATGGTGATGAGACTTGATGATTATGGGACATGATGGTGATGAGACTTGATGGTGATGGGACTTAATGGCTATGAGACTTGGTGATGAGATTTGATGGTGATGGGATGATGGTGATGAGACTTGGTGATGGTGATGAGACTTGGTGATGGGATGATGGTGATGAGACTTGATGATGAGACTTGGTGATGAGACTTGGTGATGGTGATGAGACTTGGTGATGGGATGATGGTGATGAGACTTGGTGATGAAACTTGATGGTGATGGGACTTGATGGTGATGAGACTTGATGATTATGGGACATGATGGTGATCAGACTTGATGGTGATGAGACTTGGTGATGAGATTTGATGGTGATGGGATGATGGTGATGAGACTTGGTGATGGGATGATGGTGATGAGACTTGATGATTATGGGACATGATGGTGATGAGACTTGATGGTGATGGGACTTGATGGTGATGAGACTTGGTGATGAGATTTGATGGTGATGAGACTTGGTGATGATGGGACTTGATGGTGATGGGACTTGATGGTTATGAGACTTGATGGTGATGGGACTTGATGGTGATGGGACTTGATGGTGATGAGACTTGGTGATGGTGATGGGACTTGGTGATGGGATGATGGTGATGAGACTTAGTGATGGGACATGATTGTGATGAGACTTGATGGTGATGAGACGTGATGGCAATGAGATGAAGGAGAATAAAAAGATGTAGAATAAAATAACAACAACTTATATTTACCACTGTTTTGATAATAGAGATAATCTTCATAAAGATGTGGGCCCTGAAAGGATCTTCTATACCATCTGGCAAGGGCTGATACCATAACACAGCCATGCAGACAGCAACAGTTGAGACACAAACGAGGAGAACTCCTTTCAACATTTGATGTTCCTGGCAGCAGAGGCAGGCAGTGATGCAGTGTTAGTCTGTGGATTAAGGAAACATAATAATGACTACAGTAGGCCAAAGTTTAATGGAAAGGTGATAGATATAGTGTGATTAATAGAGGGTGATTAATAGGGAGGGTAAATAATGGAGTGTAATTTATATTTTGATCTTGATGACCTAGTCCTCAGGGCAGCTGAGGGTCCCAACTTCATCCCCAGCTGACCCTCTTGGGCCACGGAAGTCCAGTGCATGGTAAACCCCACCCCCCCCCCCCCCCCCTCCATCTGGGGTAGTTGTCTCGCCGCAGCGACTCAATTTCAACCAGTGTTCGTAAAGCGATCTCAGTCCCGCCAGGCGGAGCGATAGCGCGGGCTTGCGGAAAACGCTCGCCTGCCTTTCCCCGTAGTGCGAATTGGGTGCGGTTTGTTGTAGTGGCTCCTCCACCGAGGTGCGCTAGTCTGGTCCGTATCAGGAAACGTGGTCCGTCCGTGGTGATTTATCTAAGGCTTATAGCAGAGCTCGACAGTACGTCTCGCTGGTGGTCCGACTCTCGCAAAGAGCTTGTGACCGGCAAATGGAAAGCAGGAATCGTTGCCTCGAGGCCCTGCGTTCTCCCTACGGAGAAGGGCAGGCCGGCAGGCCAAATTGTCTCTAGTCCCAGTGAAATTCATCGCCGAGGTCGTTGGGATCCGTTCTGCACAGAGCGCTGCCATCCCTCCTCGAGCGAGCCCGGTCGGTCGGTCGTCTGGTGCGTGTGGGAGGCCCCTGTCAGGCGGTCCTAGGTCGACGGAGTGAGGGACGGGTGGAACAAACCGTCCGTCCGTCCCGTCAGTCGGTCCCTGCGGCCGTCGTCCCAGCGAGGCTGCTTTTTACACACCCTTCCTTCCGCCGACCGGTGTGTGCTGTACGTACGTCTCCGACAGATATCTGGTTGATCCTGCCAGTAGTCATATGCTTGTCTCAAAGATTAAGCCATGCATGTCTAAGTTCACACTGTCTCACGGTGAAACCGCGAATGGCTCATTAAATCAGTCGAGGTTCCTTAGATGACACGATCCTACTTGGATAACTGTGGCAATTCTAGAGCTAATACATGCTTACCAAGCTCCGACCCTCGCATAAAGAGCGCTTTTATTAGTTCAAAACCAATCGTCGTTTCCCCTCGCGGGGTTACGGCGTCCCCACTGGTGACTCTGGATAACTTTGTGCTGATCGCATGGCCTCATGTGCCGGCGACGCATCTTTCAAATGTCTGCCCTATCAAATGCCGATGGTACGTGACATGCCTACCATGTTTGTAACGGGTAACGGGGAATCAGGGTTCAATTCCGGAGAGGGAGCATGAGAAACGGCTACCACATCCAAGGAAGGCAGCAGGCGCGCAACTTACCCACTCCCGGCACGGGGAGGTAGTGACGAAAAATAACAATACGGGACTCTTTCGAGGCCCCGTAATTGGAATGAGTACACTTTAAACCCTTTAACGAGGATCTATTGGAGGGCAAGTCTGGTGCCAGCAGCCGCGGTAATTCCAGCTCCAATAGCGTATATTAAAGTTGTTGCAGTTAAAAAGCTCGTAGTTGGATCTCAGGCGCAGGCGGGCGGTCCGGCTCGCGCCGGTTCACTGCCCGTTGTCTCCTGCCCTACCGTCTGCCGGCTCTCTCCCACGGGTGCTCTTTGCTGAGCGTCCTGGGTGGCCGGCGCGTTTACTTTGAAAAAATTAGAGTGTTCAAAGCAGGCCTCGGCTGCCTGAATAATGGTGCATGGAATAATGGAATAGGACCTCGGTTCTATTTTGTTGGTTTTCGGAACTGGAGGTAATGATTAACAGGGACAAACGGGGGCATTCGTATTGCGGCGTTAGAGGTGAAATTCTTGGATCGCCGCAAGACGAGCTACTGCGAAAGCATTTGTCAAGAATGTTTTCATTAATCAAGAACGAAAGTCAGAGGCGCGAAGACGATCAGATACCGTCGTAGTTCTGACCATAAACGATGCCGACTAACGATCCGCAGGAGTTGCTTCGATGACTCTGCGGGCAGCTTCCGGGAAACCAAAGTGTTTGGGTTCCGGGGGAAGTATGGTTGCAAAGCTGAAACTTAAAGGAATTGACGGAAGGGCACCACCAGGAGTGGAGCCTGCGTCTTAATTTGACTCAACACGGCCAACACTGAAATGATTGACATGCCGAGACCACTCTTCTGGGGTCTAATATGGAACTGGTGCTGGATTTAGACCCCCAGAAATCTGGGGTTATGCCCCCTGTGGCCCGGTTTGGTCTGCATCCAGTGCTCTGAAAAAGGAATTGACGGAAGAGCACTATCAGGAGTGGAGCCTGAGACCTAAATTAACTTAAACACGCCAATACTGCAGAATGACTATCAAAAAGCACACCTTCGTGGGGTCTAATAGAGAACATGTGCTGGAATTAGACCTCCGAAAATCTGGGGCTACCCTCTAAGAAACTTGATTGTCTCGCTAAGGGAATTGACGGAAGGGCACCACCAGGTGTGGAACCTGCGGCTTAATTTGACTGAACACGCCAATACTGTAGAACAACTGACAAATCGAGAGCCCTGCCGTTTGGGTCTAATAATGAACGTACGCTGGTATTAGACTCACGGATGACAAGTCAGCTCTCAAACAACCAAATGAAAGAACGCTACGGAAATCGTGTTTAACTCCGCAGAAACCGCAGATTACAAATACCTGGTCATTGACAAACAAATGCCCTCTATAAATTCGTCTGACCAAATAGTGAACGGGTGCTGGAAATAGATCATCTGAAGACAGGTCAGTTTTACCCTACAAATGACAGGGCGTTGCTACGGAAAACCAGCTCAAATCGAGAGGAGCCGCAGAGACTTTGGTTCACGTACCAGGCTGATAAGCCAAGGGCGCGAGGCTACCATGTGGGGGATTACGGCCGAACCCTTGTAAGCCGCAATCCCGCCCAAAATCTCAGCACCACTGCAATGGGAGGCTCCTACATGCTCGGGACCTGGGGCTTGCGCCCCAGCCCTATCAGGTAGAGCCACAGTAAGAGGTCCTTGCCGTCCGCCAATCAAAGCGGGCGGAAAACTGCTTGATACTCTCCCTATACGGCGATGGGGTGCGAAAACACCAACCAAAGACTTAGTACCTGGTCGGGGTGTCGAAAACAGTAGAGCAGCCACCTCACTGTGAACTGTCAAGACTCAACCACTGACCATGAGAGTTGTCCGCACATCAGGCGAACAACATCTCCTGGACATTACCAGGCTTGTCCTCTGGCTGAATGCACTCCGGCAACGATATCTACCTCTGTACGTTATCAGCCATATAACTATCATACTGGACGCAGAAGAGATGCAGACCAGCGGACATTGCACACCTGCCCCACTGTGTCAAAACCCCAGGTGGCGGGGAATGCTAGGCGTACCATCCCTGCATAGAAGCCAAAAAAATAAAGGGAAAAAGAGATACCCCACCCACATGCAAATGCTACGTTTCTGGCAGGACGTGACGATCCTGGGATACAGACACACTGGACTGCCTCTCTTCCGGGTAAACCAGTCCATCTCATATATCATCACATATCATCGTTGCACCCTATAGACACGAGTAGTGAAGACTCGATAGTCTGGTAAGACAACTTCCATAAGAGAGAAAACTCTGATCATAAACAACTGCTGCCTTGCAGATAGGCTGGGGACAGCCAAAGGCTAAGGAGGGCATCCCTACAGAAACGCCTGTTGAAATCGGATGCACGGGGCCGCAAGCCTAACAAAACAGTGCAACGTAAATCACAGTATGATGGCAGTACAACCTATTCGAAAAACGCATGGTGCTCATCCTGCGGAGTCCCGCCAGGCAGCGATAGTGCCGGGCCCCACGCCTCGAAGGGGCCCACCCTTGACTACTGGTGGTCACCCACCCATGTGTCGTGGAGTCAACGCACATGGCTATGGGGCAACCTCTATTGGCCAAAACCTCAAGACCCTCAAAATACTACAGTGGAATGCGGAGGGAGTCATTAACAAAAAACTTTCCCTAACACACCACCTGCATGAAGGTAAGATTGACGTGGCATGTATCCAGGAGACGCACCTCAACAATAACCATAAACTCTCAATCAGAGGATATCAGACCTTCCGTCTAGATAGAGAAGGCCACAAAGGAGGGGTCCTGATACTGACCAGAAACAGCATACCGAGTAGCGCGGTACCTGTCAATCACACCGGACAAGCAGAAATTGTAGGAGTTGACATAATGGCTCAAGAGACGAAGCTCGGCATTTTCAATCTGTACGGACCACCAAACAGAGACCTATCGCTCGAGTATGGAGGTCAGAGACTCCAACTGCATAGTAGTTGGAGATTTCAACAGCCACTCGGAGAGATGGGGATACTCTGACACAGACAGCAGAGGTGACGAAGTGGAAGATTGGGAGATAGATGCAAATCTCTCCCTAATCAATAGGCCGGAGGATAGCCCTAGCTTCTATTCAAGAACATGGCATACCACCTCGACTCCAGATTTGGCCTTCTCCACACAGGACATACACCATAAAATAGACCGCCAGGTGCTAAATCAACTGGCAGGTAGCGACCACAGGCCGATCAGGCTAACCATTGACATGGAAGTAGGCCCACAGGAAACAAAACCGCTCCCATGTTGGAATTACAAACGAGCCGACTGGGACAGATTTGCAATCCTGACAGATGGGCTGTGTGAAACCATCAACACACGAAACACAAAAATGAAGCCCATGGTAGAGAGCCTAAGCAAGGCAATAATGCAAGCCGCCACTGAAACCATCCCAAGAGGAGCTAGGAAAAACTATAAGCCCTACTGGAATGATGAGTTGCAGAAAGTGGAAGATGCAGTAACAAATGCTAGGAACATGGCAGAACGAGAAAAATCCATGGAGGCAAACATCGCCCTCAAAGCCGCCGCGGCGAAGTACAAACACACGCTCAAGCAAACAGCAAGAGAAAGCTGGAAAAATAAAACGGAAAGTCTAAACCTGGACAAAGAAGGGAACAAGCTATGGAAGCTAGTCAGAGCCATAAACGACGAAACCCCGTCAAATAAACAAATTACTATCAAGCAGGGCGAGAACTTGATCACAGGTAAGAAAGCCGCAAACGCCTTTGTCGATCACTATGCCAGAGCAAACCACATCGAGGTCCCTGCAGAAAAGCATACAGACATTAGCGAAGAGCTAAAGGGACACGAAAACATAAATACGGCTCCCGAATAAGCACATGATGGCCAAACTAACAATGCACGAAATGGAAGAGGCTATGAGAACACTAAAGAAAAGGAAATCTCCCGGAAAAGACGGGATAACAAACAAACGAAATGCTGATGGGGCTGGGCCAAACAGCGAAGAGGAAACTACTATCAGTCCTGAACCAAAGCTGAAAAAGGGGTATTGTACCCCAGGCATGGAAAGATGCAATACTGGTACCAGTACCAAAAACAGGAAAGGATAAAACAGATCCAAATGGATACAGGCCCATAAGCCTACTGAGCTGTGTCGGCAAGCTGATGGAACGGATGATAAACACCAGACTGATGTGGCATCTGGAAGAAAAACGAATACTAATTCCACAGCAAGCCGGCTTTAGACAGCACAGATCCACTGAGGACCAGGTCATCCTCATAGCCCAGGAGATAGAAGATGCCTACCAGGCACAGAAACACACAATAGCTGTTTGGGTGGATCTGGAAAAGGCATTTGACAAAGTCTGGAAGGATGGACTTAGAGTCAAGCTAAGAAGAAGTGATGTCTGTGGGAAGATGTACAAGTGGATCAACCACTACCTCAAACAAAGAACGGCCAGAGTCCAAGTACAAGGGCAGATGAGCAAAAAGGTGACACTCGAACAGGGAGTACCCCAAGGGGGAGTTTTGTCACCCACACTCTTCCTGGTATATATAAACGATATTACAGATAATATACCAAGAAGAGTCCATAGCTCAATGTTTGCAGACGATCTGGCTATGTGGACCTCTGAAAAGAATCTCACCATAGCAAGAAATCGGATGCAGACGGCCCTAACATCGCTGGAAGAGTGGGCGAACTCATGGCTGGTCAAAATAAACAAGGAGAAAACCACGTGCACAATATTCTCGCTCTCATTAAAACCCCAAAGTACCAAATTAAGTCTAAATGGCAAAATCCTGCAGCCAAACGACAACCCAACCTATCTGGGAGTCACATTTGATCGGCGCATGACATGGAAAAGTCAGATCGAGAGAAACCGAATGAAAGCCAGAGAAAGAATGGCAATCATGAGGAAACTTGCTGGCACAAGCTGGGGAGCAGACGAAGGCATACTAAAGAAACTGTACACTGGAAGAGTGAGACCAGTTCTCGAGTATGGCATTGCGGCATGGACAACAGCAGCGAAGGCGAACTTCGATAAAGTTAACAAACTTCAAAACCAAGCCATGAGAATTATAACAGGTGGCATGAAGTCAACGCCAATTGTAGAACTTGAAAAGATTACAAAACTGCAATCCATGACCGATAGAAGAGACTGCAGAGCCCAGCTGCAGTCAGAGAAACTCCGAAGACTGACGGACCATCCAATGTACCAGAGACTAAACAATTTGGGAAATGGGAAACTAAAGCGGAGAAACTTTGCAGAAATAGCCAAAGCAAAGATGCACGAAGATCCCACAAACGCACAAACAACACCAAAACCCATCACTACTGTACGAAAACCTACCTGGAGGCAGGATATATTTCCAGAGGTGGTAGAAAATATACCAGGTATTGCAAACAAAAACTGCCAGACTGAAAAAGAAAGGAGAGACACTACCCTAAGCTTCATAACGAAAAGCTACCCAAGCATGGACTGGACCCATGCATACACCGACGGTTCTGTAACAAACACTACACAGAACGGAGGGGCAGGAGCATTCCTGAACCTACCAAATGGCAGACAAATAACACTGTCATTCGCTACTGGTAAGTACACAAGCAATTTCAGAGCGGAGGCAGAGGCACTGAGGGCGGCAGTGGAAGAAATGGTGACAAACAGTGAAAATGAGAGCCATATAGTTCTGCTGACAGATGTTCTCGAAGTAGTCACAGCGCTAAAAAGCCAGAAAAACACTGAGCTTAATGACCTAAGAGCAGCACTCTGCAAATTGTGCCAGCAGTCCGCACCAAAAAGGGTAGTGGTACAGTGGGTCCCGTCACACTGCAACATCCAAGGCAACGAGGAGGCAGACAGACTGGCAAAAGAAGGTGCAAGACTACCACAAACAGATACCAGTATGACGTACGAAGAGTCAAAACGGCTTATCAAAGCCAGATACATGACCAAATGGGAAACCGAACATACTGGTTACACCAAAAACGATGCCTATTACCAGTTGAACCGAAGAGAGCAGGTCGTTGTCTTCAGACTTCGCACTGGCCACAACAGACTGAGGTATCACCTATTCAACAAATTGAAGATAGGGTGTACCGACGAATGCCCGTGCGGTACTGGTAAAATGACCACTGAACATCTGCTGCAGAACTGCCCGACATACGAGGATCAGAGAGAGCAGATGTGGCCATTACCAGTGGAACTGCAAGACAAGCTCTATGGCAGTGGCGAGAGCCTCAGGACGACCGCCGCTTTTTTCGAAAAAATAATGGTTACTGTCTGACTGTGTACGCAGAAGAAGAAGAAGAAGAAACCGCCCCCCCCCCCCCCCCCCCCTCCAGAGGCTTCTTGAATGTTGTGTACAGCAAGAGAGTCTGACCAACGCATTGGAGGTCTCTTTTTATCTCAGGGTACAAGATTACTGTCACCGTGTACCATTGCATTGATCATTCAATTCTTGACAGTTTCATATATTCTTTCTTCTTCTTCTTCATTCATCCTCAGATCAAGGTCCCAGTTTCTCTTACAAAAGAAAACGGTTATTTGTATGGCTGTTTTTTTTTCTACTTACAAAGCTTATGTCACATTTTTGTCTAGCGAGACAGTATTATTCTGTATCCTTTGTGAGCATGCAGCTTTGTTGTGTGTGTTTATGCTTCTATATGTCCCAATTCTCATTGTGATGTAAGGATGAACCTTGAGATTATTATGCTATACTTATTTACTTTTCGTGCCCAAGCACCATGTAATATAGCGTTCAGCGACTTGAATTGCTCTGTCATTCAATTTCAGCATGTCGCTCTCATCACACGCATCCGGAAAGTTGGGACAAATCATCAGATGACCTGGATCTTGTACCGCACCACAGTCATATGTATCGCCTTCTGAGAGACCCCCATCTCTACATTTATTTCTTCATCCTGAAACACCAATTCGAAGTCTATTTATTGTCTATCTATTATCTATTTTTTTATTTTTATTAAATTAAAGATAAATTATTTAGCAATTTTTGGTAAAATGTTGCTGCCCTAAGACAACAATTAGGTGCAGTGTGCTCTGGCTGTTTTGTCTGTCAATATTCAAGAGAGAGAAGACTGAAGTGAGAAATTAGTACCGGACCTTTCGTTGTTTGCGTGTGTCTACTAGAATCGTAGCACCCATACCTAGGCCTATGCTAGATTTGGGTGTGAGAGGGTTGATGGTAACAACCCCACTCCTTGGTGCTAGCGTTTAACTAGCCATTCCCAAGTGTCCTGCACTCAGTTATATTCAACGTGTACATACTAGCATATTTACCTGTGGAGAGCATCTTTTGGTGTATGTCACCGTCATTAAGTGCCATACCAGGTTGGCATTAGTGATCATGGACTTCTATCCACTTCTATCATGCATGTCATTTACCAACTCGGTTGTTGATTGTTGCCCGTGCCATTATCTCAGGCTGTTTAATATCTTCTCTCCCTGCCTTCCTCTGTCTCTCTTTCCTGCTATCGTTTACGTTGTCACAAAGTGCTCCAAGAAGGACGTGAGATAACGCAACAATATGCGCCAGACCTAGTCTCGGAAGATATTTCGTTAACTAACGTCCTTCTTTAAACATTGTTGTCCAGTTCTTCACTGTTGTCTTCGACACACGTTTGTCGCCATACACTGCCTGCATTCTGCGATGAATGTCAATTAGCTGACATTCTTCAGCTGTTAGAGACCAAATCACTGCTCATTGATCAACTCTGAATGGATTCTGTATCACACTTGCCTTATTTTTAACGATCTTCAAAGGAAACTATGAGTCGGAGGATAATAATATTTTGCAAACTTGAAGATTGGTTTGTGCTGTTTACACCAGAAGTGACATCATCATGCGCATCGTACGTATGTTCACTTGTTGCAGTTTGGTCCAGATTCATTTGAACATGCCTCGTACAAAGTAATAGACAGAAAGCATTTGAAACACTCTGGAACTTAGCAACACTTTAAAAAAAAAACCATTATGATTCAGAACGAACCAAGACTAAAAATGGTGCATACTGAGAGTGAGAGCCAGTTTTACTGAAGGCTGTATTGTTACACATCATTTTCTGAAAGAGGATTTTTCCAACTTCTGAGAAACCAGACATTTTACAACTATAGAAACATTTTTTCCGATTTACTCTTAAATACCCTAAGATTGTCTTACGGAATCACATTTTATTACATTTGTCTTAAAACTGAACTAACTCATTTATTTAAGTCTTGAATTCCAAGGCTTATCTATTTCTGAACTTGCTAAGCATACTGAAGACAATGATCTAGAATCTGGACGGAAAGAAGTGTACAAATGAAGTGAATTTATGTTGATTATTCTGAGTACTACAAGCTCTCTAGACCGTTCATTTTCTACCTTGCAGCAGATGGATAGCTATTGTTGGTGAGCTCAGAGTCAGGATCGTTTGTGTGGCTTGAGTCTAATGTCTAAAGAAAAGAAAATGCTCAAGACTTAAGACTGAAAGATTCATTTTATGATATTGTGATTGAAAAGTTTGGGAGTAAACAAAGAAAGCTGGAATTAGCATACAAATGAAAAATATTGTACAAACTGTGCAGATTTAGAAATAAGTCTACATTAGTAAGTGTATGTTAATAATAGTATAAGTATTACTGTTATAATCCTAAGATGTTTCAGATTGATGCATTTTTACCTTACTGTAGTGTTGTTGTAAACCATTTTACTAAAACAAAACTTAAGATTTTAAGCAGACGTTATAATTATATATTTAAATTATGTTTACCAGTATTGCATAATAATAATACATTAAAATGAACATATACATGAATGTAAAAGTAATTTAATTATAGAAACTTTGATTTTATGAGTTTTAAATTCTATGACTGGAGCAGCATGCACCCTAGAGAGTAGAGTTAGAGGGCTTGTATCAAGGACGAGGATACGCCACTGATAGATAGATATTTAGAATAGATTAAGATAGATAAATAAATAGATAGATAGATAGATAGATAGATAGATAGATAGATAGATAGATAGATAGATAGATAGATATGTATGTATGTATAGGTAGGTAGTTAGAAGCCAGCACACACCCAGAATCGAAATATTTTGTTTTAAATTTTCAAAATAGCAACAAAACAAAAAAACAAGACCACGAACTTTGAACTTTAACTTCCAGGACTGGGAAGGTCAAAGTTCACAATGTATCACGCACGATACGCCAGACGTTAAAATGTATTCTGGTCCTGTGTGTTTGTCGATTGTTATCTGTAATGTTGATGTCTTTCATGTGGTAAAGATACTTCATTTTCAACACTCTTCAGACAAGAGTCAATTTGGTTATATCAGTGTGTGTAGAAGGTGAAAACACGAAATAGTCAACATCCAGGCCTAGATTCTTGAATAGACCGGCCATTGCATGAGTCGATGAGATCATGATAGTACAAAAAGTAGTAGTACTTAGTAGTAATAGTAATACTACTACAGTAGTAGAACATCTGCTTTTGCTCACTTTACTGCATAGGTTTCAATACATTCTAGTCTATCCATCTGCAAATGAGTACACTACTCTCAGGTATGGACGAAAAGGAACATCTTATAAATGAATTGATCATCTCAACCAAGAAAATACATATTTGAGTAATGACTTACTTTCCGGTTCCGTATCTGGGCAGATGACGTGAGACGTGGATTGCCTTATCATTCCCCCTCAACATGTCAACCACAACATGCTCCCCTAGTATGTCTCATCATCCCCGTATCACCATCTCTTTAAGTTATTCCTGCATCGTGATACACCAGTTTGGAGTCTATTTAGTGACCTCTGTTGTGCGAGGCAAGTGGTGTCCAGGTGCAGGTTCCTCCTGCAGCTGAATCCAGGGGATCAGCGCCAATTCATTCTATTTGTTCCGTTTTCCAGATTATTCTTAACTTAACTTCATTATACTGCTTTAGAAGGATCTAAAGAGTCGGTATACAGCCAGTTTATTTCACTCCCCCGATACTGAAAAAACTGAGCATTCAATCTATTTTTGAATGCGTTAACTGACTCTGTTTCCACTACATCCTGCGGCAAAGCATATTCCAAGAACTGACTAAAAACATATTTCCTAATATCTAGTCTAGACCTTTCTTTAAACAATTTTTAGCTGTGCCTTCTTGTTCGTGAAGCCTGTCGTACTTTGAAAAAACTTGATATAGTCTAATTTATCTGTAGGGGCTGAGTTAATGTCCAAAACTTTGTCAAGATTTCATTTTGTGCACTGCACCTGGTGTCCAAACATGGATTGCATTTGTTTTTTAGCGTTTTTCTCTCCTGCAATTCCTGATGGAGTAGGCTTTAGATACCCTGTAACTAATCTATCAGTCTCATTTCTTTCTGCACCAATAAGTTTTTCCAAACCGGCACGAGGTCCAATGAAGGGAATTTTAATATTATAATATTCGGAGATGTAAGTGTTCGCTTCACGAACATTTATCACACGAATTAAAGTTAAAACTTAAAACCACTTCCCGTTTCGAATAAACAAATGTTCTAATTAAATGATATACAATATGGCAATTCAGTTGAACCTACTTACCGTGTGTTTTGATTTCTCCAGTGCCTTGTCCAACTCGTTTCTCTTAAGCTACTCTGCACGAGAGTGTTTTATCGCTAAATCTAGGGTGCAGTGGTCTTCAAACTATTGTGATCATGAGCCCAATTATCAGTGACAACTAGATAACGTGCGCCCGAAAAACAGGACACAAAGTAAATAATACCTGCTCTAAAAATATGCGAGTATTTATATACATATATTTATTGCATTTCCTTTGTAAAACGTCGCTTCTTACAACCGCAATCAACCATACTTGGATGTTATAATGTGTACACACACACACACGGGCAGCGCGAAGATCTTCGTAACTGGGTTTTCAAAAACAGATATACGAAGGCTGAAAAATTAAGTTGGTAGTTTCTGAAGGTGTTGTAAATTGACAGCAACATCCAGCTTTGTGAATACTGTAGGTGGCAGACGCTAGGTGTCACCTGCACTTGCGCAGCTCAATACAAAATGGCGTCCGTACTCATAGAATCTCCAATCAAAAGACAGCATGCGGTGATCTTTTCTTTGTTTGAGGGATGGGTGCGGGGGGAAGCGATGCTTATGTAAAGTTGTTACATTTTAAAGGGATGTAATTCTAAGAAAACGTCCGGGTTTCTTGACAAAAGGAGTAATGCTCTATAATGACAATTCCAGACCATATACGTCTCTAGTAACACATCATAAATTTACCAGCTAGGGTGGCAACTCCTTGAACATCCATCTTATAGTTCCGACTTAGAGATTTTACCTCATTTGGTGTACTTAAAGCCTACCTTGGCGAGACACGTTAAATGATTGACGAAGAACCACACGAGCTTCATGAAGAACGAGAAATGCAAATGCGGCCGAGATGGTAGACCAAAGACTTCTACGATATAGCTGTTGTGCACAGATGAAGCGATGGGATAAGTGTATGAATGTTGGTGAAAAATATGTTGAGATATAAGTGACATTGCAAGTGCAATAACCAATGATTTTCAAGTTCGTATTGTATCTAATTGTATTTTTTAAATAACCAGGTGTGACCTATTTACTGACGTGCTATCGTGTGCGTGTGTGCACTTGCATACTTACATACATAAATACGTACGTACATACACACATACACATACGCATACGCACACTTGTGTACTATCTTGTGGGCCGGGGTTTCCTGATCCAGCCGTACAACATGACCGAACAAAGAAACTCGGCGTCGGTCAAGTATTTCAGAGATTGGGTGGTTTTAGCAGAGACCTCCACATTACCAATGTAGTAATGCCGTCGGATGCCAAGGATACGCCACTGGAAGGCCTCCAGTCTCGACATGTCATATTTCAGCAATGTCACGGTTTCGGAGCCGTAAAGCGGGACCGGGACCATGCAGGACAGGTAGATGCGAATTTTTGTCCCAACGGAGCTTTTGCCATTACTCCACACACTGTAGGCTGTGCTTAGCAGACGCAGCTAGTCAGATCCACCTTGACATATCGGGACCACTGCGCCCATCAGATGAGATCATGCTACCGAGATGTTGTTGTTGTCGATAATGTCCACAATGAGTAGCTTGCTCTGTTGTGCGCCATGACAGTAGCGTTAAGTGACGGGTTTCAGTAGCTTTCCTCACATCTCGAGCGTGCTGATAATGGTGGACCGGGATCCTCCAGGCGGTTGTGCTATGCTTGGCTTCATCCACGTGTCCCTCACTACTGCGGGGATAACGTCGATCCCTCATCTCGTTAGCCATACTGCCATAAAAACAGCCCGTTTCCAGGGAGGGCTACTAGGAAGCCGATGTGAGGGTCTTGGCCAGTATGTTTTGTCTGACCCTGACAACATGTCTGATCAGTATATTTTGCCTTACCCTGACTAACATGTCTGATCAGTATATTTTGCCTGAACCTGACTACATGTCGGATCAGTATATTTTTCCCGACTAGAGGTTCGTCTTCTTCCCCATGCTATCGAGATTGATTAATATGTTGACGGCATCCGCAGTGTGACCTTGAGTTTCAATACCCTGGGGTGATGTATGGTTAAATGAGGTTCTGAACTTTGATCTTGACCCAGGATATAGACATACCTAGGGAGTAGGTGTTTCACTGTCTAGCATTTCCAGAGAGCACTGCAGCGCAGATCTGTCTGTGCCGAACAGGGCAATGTCTCCTGCGTAAACTAGCTCAGTGCGGACTGACTGATTAATAGCTATACTCTCCTGGTGCTCGCTGAAGCGGACAAGAAGTCAGTCGAATACCCGGCAGAATTGGTTTGGGGCAAGAATACATCCCTGTCTGACACTCGAAGTCGTGGAAAATCTGTCAGAGAGAGTGCAACCCAATCGATTTCTGGCGTTGGCGTTCATGTGTCGCTTCTTAACCAGGTTCAACAACGGGTGGGATGGAGGGGGTGGGGGGTTGCATATTTCCTGGAGGGCTTTCCATAAAGCCGGCAGATCAACCGAGTCGAAGGCGAACTTCAAGTCTACGTATGCAGCGCACAAGACAGAACGGAGCAGAAGTATGTACAAGCAGCGAGCTTCAAGAACCATCAGTATCCACACCCTTGGTCATGTACTGGCAGAGATTGACCACCTATAGGTGTGCCTGGAGTGTCTAAACGTCGGTTCTTAGAAACAGAACAAGCCGGAGCCTATGGGCCCGGAGGCCTTGGAACATGTACATACGTTTAAAAGCATGTTAATATATACGTGTATATTACATTTTATACAAAAAGACAACGTTTTCATTTTTCAATCGCACCCATAGGGTTATAAAAGTATGGTTTAAAACACAATTCGCATCTGTCAAATAAAAACGGACCATTAATTAAACATTTTACTTCCAAAACTTTACTGCACTTGCGCAGTACGCCGATATTAAATATTATTGCTGCCTTTAGTCTTTGTAGTATACTAACGATACAGGTGAAATGGGCTTGTATTCCAGACATTAGCACACGTAGATAAGCTGTGCAGAATATGTCTTTGTCTACTAGATTGTGCAATGATTTTCAACCTTTTTTTTTCAGTGGCGGCAAGCCTCAAGCCATGAATCTTATTTTGCCGCACCTTAGCCAATTTTCAGGACTCATTAAAAGTAGTTATCTCAGTAAAATGATCATCATCAATGCCTAGCGTTCCTAACGGGGCATAGCCCATTGACAACCCTGCTCCAGCAAGTTCGGTTTTGAGCTGCTCTTTTTGCTTCTCTCCAATAGAGGTCCAGGGACCGAAGTCCATGATCAGTCCCTTCTCCGGGTGTTTCTTGGTCTATCTCTCTTTCTTTTCCACTTGGGATTCCATGTCAGGGCCTATCTTACCACGTTTGATGGTACTTTCAGCTGCATGTGTCCTACCTATCCACTAGTGGTTATTGTTGGCTCCTTTCCCACAGATCTCACCACGTCTTGCCAGCCTGTTCCGATTGTCCTCCGCATACATTTATTGACGAGCTACTACAGTTTCTTCTGTATTGTCTTTGACTTTCTCTAAATTTCTGCTCCGTTCATGAGCACTGACTTGACAATAGAATGAACAAATCTTACCTTGGTATTAGTCTTTGTTTCCAAGTATTTCGGTATATTATCTAGGAACATGAATGCCTTCCTTTCCTGTCCAATTCTAGTCCTACATCTGTCTATGAACCCACTGGAGTATCAATGGCGCTGCTAGAATGTGTGAAGGTGTCCACATCCGTCAGTATCTCACCTTCAAACATTATTGGCGCCTTACTTTAAGGTATTGATTGTGGTATAACACTCCTATCAGTGCCTGGGAAAGTACTCTGCAGCACGATATTAGAAAGACTCTGGGAACAGGTACACGTCATCATAAGAGAAGAACAGGCTGGCTTTAGACCAAAGTGTTCTTGCAATGATCAACTTTTCATACTCAGAACTACCATAGAAGAATCAGTAGAAATGCAATTCCCACTAATCATCAACTTCATTGACTTCCAGAAGGCCTTTCAGTCTACACAGTCCAAAATTATGGAAAATTCTAAAGAACTATAGCTTTCCCTAAATATACATAAATATTATCAAAGCATTATATGATAATTCATTAGGCTGTGTTCGAACAACCGAAGGCAACACTGAATGGTTTAATATCAAAACAGGAGTAAAACAGGGATGTATTTTATCCCCTCTACTATTTGGTATAGCTATAGATTTGATTATGAAACACTATGTCCATGATAAACATTTAGGCATAGAATGGACAGATAACAAGACCTTAGAAGATCTTGATTTTGCAGACGACCTAGCGCTACTAAGTACCACTAATGAAAAAACAAAAGAAAATATAGATAGACTTTGCCAATGGTCGGAACAGTTAGGACTTCAAGTAAACGCCTCAAAGACAAAAATCATGGCTTCAACAACCACAACGGTTGATATCAAGCTACAGGTGAAATCATGGCTTCCACAAACACAACGGTTGATATCAAGCTACAGGGGAAATCATGGCTTCCACAAACACAACGGTTGATATCAAGCTACAGGTGAAATCATGGCTTCAACAAACACAACGGTTGATATCAAGCTTCAGGTGAAATCATGGCTTCCACAAACACAACGGTTGATATCAAGCTACAGGTGAAATCATGGCTTTCACAACCACAACGGTTGATATCAAGCTACAGGTGAAATCATGGCTTCCACAAACACAACGGTTGATATCAAGCTACAGGTGAAATCATGGCTTCCACAACCACAACGGTTGATATCAAGCTACAGGTGAAATCATGGCTTCCACAACCACAACGGTTGATATCAAGCTACAGGTGAAATCATGGCTTCCACAACCACAACGGTTGATATCAAGCTACAGGGAAAATCATGGCTTCCACAAACACAACGGTTGATATCAAGCTACAGGTGAAATCATGGCTTCAACAAACACAACGGTTGATATCAAGCTTCAGGTGAAATCATGGCTTCCACAAACACAACGGTTGATATCAAGCTACAGGTGAAATCATGGCTTTCACAACCACAACGGTTGATATCAAGCTACAGGTGAAATCATGGCTTCCACAAACACAACGGTTGATATCAAGCTACAGGTGAAATCATGGCTTCCACAACCACAACGGTTGATATCAAGCTACAGGTGAAATCATGGCTTCCACAACCACAACGGTTGATATCAAGCTACAGGGGAAATCATGGCTTCCACAAACACAACGGTTGATATCAAGCTACAGGGAAAATAATGGCTTCCACAAACACAACGGTTGAT
This sequence comes from Ariolimax columbianus, assembly GCA_036924085.1. NCBI lineage: Eukaryota > Metazoa > Mollusca > Gastropoda > Stylommatophora > Arionidae > Ariolimax > Ariolimax columbianus. The sequence goes on from JAVGWX010000021.1 coordinate 17,620,654, forward strand.
TTCAAGCTACAGGTGAAATCATGGCTTCCACAAACACAACGTTTGATATCAAGCTACAGGTGAAATCATGGCTTCCACAAACACAACGGTTGAGATCAAGCTACAGGTGAAATCATGGCTTCCACAAACACAACGGTTGATATCAAGCTACAGGTGAAATCATGGCTTCCACAAACACAACGGTTGATATCAAGCTACAGGTGAAATCATGGCTTCCACAAACACAACGGTTGATATCAAGCTACAGGTGAAATCATGGCTTCCACAAACACAACGGTTGATATCAAGCTACAGGTGAAATCATGGCTTCCACAACCACAACGGTTGATATCAAGCTACAGGTGAAATCATGGCTTCCACAACCACAACGGTTGATATCAAGCTACAGGTGAAATCATGGCTTCCACAAACACAACGGTTGATTTCAAGCTACAGGTGAAATCATGGCTTCCACAAACACAACGGTTGATATCAAGCTACAGGTGAAATCATGGCTTCCACAAACACAACGGTTGATATCAAGCTACAGGTGAAATCATGGCTTCCACAAACACAACGGTTGATATCAAGCTACAGGGGAAATCTCTACAAAATGTTCAACACTTCACATGCCTGGGAAGCAAAATGACACAAGATGGAGATACCACGAAATACATTTCTACTATAATTATTTTGACCTTATTTTTCTTTAATCAGCTCACCAACATCTGGAAATCAACGACACTGAGCAAACATACCAAGCTCAGACTATTCAACTCAATCGTAATATCAGGCCTGATATATGGACGTGAACGCTGGAGAACAACAAATGCGATGGAAAACAAACTAAATATCTTTGAAAATAAATGTTTAAGAAAATTACTGAATATACGCTGGGACATAACTTATGACACGGTAAGAACAGAGACAAACCAACTATATGTGTCGACCATCATCAAGGAAAAAACGATGGACATTCATCGGACATGTCCTTAGAATAGACAACAACCGTATTCCATTGCAAGCACTAGAATGGACACCAAATGCCGTTCGGAAAAAAAGGGAGACTCAAGTAAACACTAAGAAGAACAATCATCCGAGAGGACTCAGCTATGGACCTCTGCACCATACAAGATCTAAAAACTGTGGCGTCACACGGTTCCGACTGGAGATTCGTTTGTAACTGCCTGATGTGCCGTATTTGGCGAGCAAAGAACATTAGACAGACAGACAGATAGACAGACAGAACGATAGATAGACAGACAGACAGACAGACAGACAGACAGACAGACAGACAGACAGATAGATAGATAGATAGATAGATAGATAGATAGATAGATAGATAGATAGATAGATAGATAGATAGATAGATAGATAGATAGATAGATAGATAGATAGATAGATCCTATAAAATGTAGATCTCTAAGGGATCAAGATGCTGAGCAGCGCATTAGCTGCATTGGTCAGCGACCCATAGATGACTGCTAGCGTCGAGGGCCAGCGAACCAGAGCTGCCAAGACCCTTCTACACCTCCACGCGGTGATCCTGGACAAAAAGCTGCAGCAGGGCACACTGGCTAAAGAGAAGGGCTCGAAGAGGGAATGCTAACCCGGTACTCAAAAAATGATTGCTGAAGTCGGATGTGTTGGACCGAAAGGTGCAAATATCGCAGTCAAGCTGTAAACTACGACACAACGCATTTCGTTCTCTGGACTATATTCTGCTACTTAAGACCTTTCAGGGTTTGGTAGCGGGATATTGAGAACGAACGCAGAAGAAGAAGAAGAAGATTAGATCTCTAAATGTACAAGGATTAAAATGAAATAAAGAAACACTGAATTCAGAAGGCGAATTGTGTTCTTTATCAAATTGCAGTGATTTTGAAACATACTAGAGTGCATCTTTCAACTAAGAGGCTGATAAATGCATTGTTTATGCCTGTCAATCTTGGTCCTTACTAGAAACACACACGGGTAAGATCTGGGGCTGTTAGATGCGCTGTGTGAGAAGTGCTACTGGAAAGATAATCCATGACCGAATCATCAACACCACGCCGAGACAGACAGTGGAGACAAACCCAGTTAGTGCCTACATTGACGCCGAACGAACAAAACAAATGGTTTGCTCATTTAGTTAGAACGCATTATGACCATCCTGTATCAATAGCATATCATATGCAGATCGAAACAAAAACAGCCAGACTGAAAAAAAAAGAAAAGATACAACCCTGAGGTACATAACGAAAAACTACCCAAGCATGGACTGGACCCATGCATACACCGACGGTTCTGTAACAGAACGGAGGGGCAGGAGTATTCCTGGGCCTACCAAATGGCAGACAAATAACACTGTCAGTGGCAACTGGAAAATACTCAAGCAATTTTAGAGCGGAGGCAGAGGCACTGAGGGCTGCAGTAGACGAAATGGTGACACGCAAGAGAAATGAAAGCCATATAGTCCTGCTTACAGATGCCCTGGCCGTAGTCACAGCACTAAAAAGCCAGAAAAATACTGAACTTAATGACTTAAGAGCAGTACTCTGTCAACTATGCCAGCAGTCCGCACCAGAAAGGGTAGTGGTACAGTGGGTCCCATCACACTGCAACATCCAAGGCAACGATGAGGCAGACAGATATATATCACAATTAAATTAACGAAACGGGATCAAGATGCTGAGCAGCGCATGAGCTGCAGTGGTCAGCGACCCAAAGCTGCCTGCTAGCGTCAGGGCCAGCGAACCAGAGCTGCCAAGACCCTTCTACACCTTCAAGTGGTGATCCTGGATAACAGACTGCAGCAGGGCAGACTGGCTAAGGAGAAGGGATCGAAGAGGGAATGCTAACCCGGTACTCAAAACATGTTTGCTGAAGTCGGATGTGTTGGACCGAAAAGTGCAAATATCGCAGCCAAGCTGTAAACTACGACACAATGCATTCCGTTCTCTGGACTACATTCTGCTACTTAAGCCCTTTCAGGGTTTGGTAGCTGGAGATTGAGAACGAACGAAGAAGAAGAAGAAGAAGAAGAAGAAGAAGAAGAAGAAGAAGAAGAAGAAGAAGAAGAAGAAGAAGAAATTAACAAAACAAACATGCAGCTTGCAACTTTTTCAGTCAGATTAATCTTTTTAAATGCAGTTTTATTAAAACAATCTTAAATGTCTTCCTCTACCGTTTGTAGCCTTTCTCTTAGGTTAGCTTTAATGTTTGTGAACAAAGAAAATGTCCAACTCGCACTGATAAGATGTGGGAAAACTGCAAGAGAATCGTCATTGCCTTTTTGCATGCTGGAAAGGATACAGAGAAAAGGAATAACATTGATAGTGGGATTTCTGAATTATAGTTATGAGAAAAGACACAAAAACCTGTCTAAATTCTCTGGAAAGGAGAAGAATTGGTCTGATTTATATTTTCTTTGTTGTAGCAACAAGCTGTAACATATCCATGCCTGCATTCATTTTGACGGTCCTAATTCTTAACCTACTTCTCAGGGCATTATTTTTGTCAGTTGAAGTTCAAATATTTTAAAATTGTCCATGCGTTTTGTAATCATCCTGATTAATTTGTTAAATATTGAGATTCGGAAAATAATACTCACTACGCATATCTGGCCCGTCGCATTGCTCTGCTCTGAAACACGGACTCTATACAAACAGGATGAACACACATTGGAAGATTTTGAGATGTGGTCCAAGATGTAAAGAGTGAGCTGAACATAACAAAGGTCAAATGAACAAGTGCTTAAAGATATAGGGTCACCATGGACAACTTCTTCTTCTTCTTCTTCGTACGCTGTCAGACGTCAACTTGAATTTGTTCGAAGAAAGCAGCTGTCATCCTGAGGCTGTCGACACTGCCATAGAGTTTGTCTATGTTGGCACTGGTGATGGTCACATGTGCTTTCTCTGGTCCTCGTATGTCGGGCAATTTTGCAGCAGATGTTCAGCGGTCATTTTCCCTGTAGCACAGGTGCATTCGTCAGTGCCACCTATCTTGAATTTATTGAATAGTTGGTACAAATACAAAATAACACTAAACCAAATAACAAGAGACAGCTGGGAGAACAAAACAGAAAGCCTCAATTTAGATAAAGAACGGAACAAACTATGGAAGTTAGTCAGAGCCATGAATGACGAAACTCCATCAAACAAACAAATTACCATCAAGCAGGGCGACAACATGCTCACTGGAAAAAAAGCAGCAAACGCCTTTATAGAACATTATGCCGGAGCAAACCACATTGATGTCCCTACAAATAGGCATACAGACATTAGTGAAGAATAAAAGAGCCACGACAACATCAATATGGCACCAGAGGAGCATATGATGGCAAAACTAACAATGAATGAAATGGAAGAGGTCATGAGAACTTTAAAGAAAAAGAAATCGACCGGAAAAAATGGGGTAACAAACGAAATGCTGATAGGGTTGGGCTAAACAGCAAAGAGGAAGTTACTATCAGTCCTGAACCAAAGCTGGAAAAGGGGAATTGTACCGCAGGCATGGAAAGACGCAGTACTTGTACCAGTACCAAAGAAAGAAAAAGATAGAACAGATCCAAGTGGATACATGCCTATCAGTCTACTGAGCTGTGTAGGAAAGCTGATGGAGCGTATGATAAACACCAGACTGATGTGGCATCTGGAAGAAAAACACATACTAATTCCACAGCAAGCAGGCTTTAGACAGCACAGATCCACTGAGGAACAGATCACTCTCATAGCCCAGGAAATAGAGGATGCTTACTAGGAGAAAAAACACACAGTAGCAGTTTGGGTGGATTTAGAGAAGGCATTTTACACGGTGTGGAAAGAGGGACTTAAAGTCAAGCTACGAAGAAGTGAAGTTTGTGAGAAAATGTACAGATGGATCAGCCACTACCTCAAAAACAGAACAGCCAGAGTTCAAGTACAAGGGCAGATGAGCAGAAAGGTGACACTGGAGCAGGGAGTACTCTAAGGGGGAGTACTGTCACCCACATTTTTCCTGGTGTATATAAACAACATCACAGATAATATACCAAGAAGAGTCCAACAGCTCCATGTTTGTAGACGATCTGGCTATGTGGACCTCTGAAAAAAATCTCACTATAGCAAGCAATGGGATGCAGCAGCCCCTAACATCGTTGGAGGAGTGGGCGAACTCATGGTTGGTCAAAATAAGTGAGGAAAAAACCACATGTACGATATTCTCGCTTTCAAACAAACCCCAGAACACCAAAATAAGTCTTAACGGCAAATATCTGCGGCCAAACGACAACCCAAACTACTTGGACGTCACATTTGATGGGCGGATGACATAGAAAAGTCAGATCGAGAGAAACCGAATGAGAGCCAGAGAAAGTATGGCAATCATGAGGAAACTTGCTGGCACAAGCTGGAGAGCAGACGAAAGTATATTAAAGAAACTGTACAGTGAAAGAGTGAGACCAGTTCTTGAGTATGGCATTGCGGCATGGACAACAGCAGCAAAGGCGAACTTTGATAAAATTAGCTAACTCCAAAACCAAGCCATGAGAGTTATAACAGGAGGCATGAAGTCAACGCCAATTGTAGAACTTGAAAAGATTACAAAACTGCAATCCATGACCGACAGAAGAGACTGCAGAGCCCAGCAACAAGCAGAGAAACTCAGAAGACTGACAGACCATCCAATGCATCAGAGACTAAATAGATTTGGAAATGGGAAACTAAAGCGGAGAAACTTTGCAGAAATAGCCAAAGCAAAGATGAGCGAAGACCCTATGAACACATTAACAACACCAAAGCCCATTCCTACTGTACGCAAACCTACCTGGAGGCAGCATATATTTCCGGAGGTGGTAGAAAATATACCAGGTATTGGAAACAAGAACAGGCAGACTGAAAAAGAAAGAAGAGACATAACCCTGAGGTACATAACGAAAAACTACCCAAGCATGGACTGGACATATACATACACCGACGGTTCTGTAACAAACACAACAAAGAACGGAGGGGCAGGGGTATTCCTGAGCCTACCAAATGGTAGAAAAATAACACTGTCAGTGGAAACTGGAAAACACTTAAGCAATTGCAGAGCCGAGGCAGAGGCACTGAGGGCTGCAGTAGAAGAAATGGTGACAGGCAAAAGAAATGAAAGCCATATAGTCCTGTTTACAGATGCCCTGGCCGTAGTCACATCACTAAAAAGCCAGAAAAATGCTGAACTTAATGATTTAAGAGCAGTAATCTGTCAACTATGCCGGCAGTCCGCACCAAAAAGAGTAGTGGTACAGTGGGTTCCATCCCACTGTAACATCCAAGGCAACGAGGAAGCAGACAGACTGGCAAAAGAAGGTGCAAGACTACCATAACCAGATCCTAGTTGAATTTCTTTGCTTTCATCACATGACCATCTGTAGTTTAGCGTGAATTTCCTTGGTTGCATCACATGGCCATCTATAGTTTAGCGTCAATTTCCTTGGTTGCATCACATGGCCATCTGTAGTTTAACGTGAATTTCCTTGGTTGCATCACATGGCCATCTGTAGTGTGAATTTTCTTGGTTGCATCACATGGCCATCTGTAGTTTAGCGTCAATTTCCTTGGTTGCATCACATGGCCATCTGTAGTTTAACGTGAATTTCCTTGGTTGCATCACATGGCCATCTGTAGTGTGAATTTTCTTGGTTGCATCACATGGCCATCTGTAGTTTAGCGTCAATTTCCTTGGTTGCATCACATGGCCATCTGTAGTGTGAATTTTCTTGGTTGCATCACATGGCCATCTGTAGTTTAGCGTCAATTTCCTTGGTTGCATCACATGGCCATCTGTAGTGTGAATTTTCTTGGTTGCATCACATGGCCATCTGTAGTTTAGCGTCAATTTCCTTGGTTGCATCACATGGCCATCTGTAGTGTGAATTTTCTTGGTTGCATCACATGGCCATCTGTAGTTTAGCGTCAATTTCCTTGGTTGCATCACATGGCCATCTGTAGTGTGAATTTCCTTGGTTGCATCACATGGCCATCTGTAGTTTAGCGTCAATTTCCTTGGTTGCATCACATGGCAATCTGTAGTTTAACGTGAATTTCATTGGTTGCAACGGAAGGCGCAAGAGTACTAGGTGTGGCTTAAGTGGCCTCGAAACTCCGGTAACCTGTTTGGGTCTACTGTTCTGGGAATGCTGAAGGTTCGCTAGAATGAAAGAGCTTAAATCCTAGCCTCAGACGAGCCGGCTGTGGGGACATTCTCAATGGATATTGGTGACATTTTGAAGTTGACCAACGAACTCCTTATGGCGTAAGACACTGCAGTCGCTGAACCAGCATAGCAGAATTCCAATAATTTCAGATCACACACGAATCCAGCAGATAGAGTCGATTAAGACGATGGAGCAGGAGTGTGTTCAACCAGCAAGCTACATTCTATCTATCTATCTATCTATCTATCTATCTATCTATCTATCTATCTATCTATCTATCTATCTATCTATCTATCTATCTATCTATCTTTCTATCTATCTATCTATCTATCTATCTATCTATCTATCTATCTATCTATCTTTCTATCTATCTACTTTTCCAGGTCTCCACCATAATTTGAACCCGCGACCACAGACATCCGATGCGAACACCTTACCTCGAGACCACTGGGCTACAGTATACATCAGTATCTACACTCTTTGCCATTTACTTATAGGGATAAAACACCGATATGTCTTCGCGTAGTGTAGTTACGTCGATTCTCAACATAGCAAAACAAAATGCCTAACTAAAAAATCGAGACATAACAGGTTAGAAATGAAATAACTGGAATATTTACCCGCATGTATAAGGATCATTCTGACCTTAGAAGAGATACGATTTACATTTAAAAAACGATGTAGTTGCACTTTACAAACATGTCCAGCATAAGGTTTTCAATTTCGCTTGAGAATAAGGACAGGTTGTTCAAGAAGGAGTCACTCATTTAGGGACATGCGTATCGGGTTGCAGATTCTGACAGGACTCTGCAATAATAATAATTATTATTGTTATTATGATTATTATAATATTAACATTTAAAGGCATTCTTAGCTATATGAATAATAAATTTTTACTAACACGAATGCGTAAGTAGAATAATTGTAGGATGAAGTCAAATTAGTAAAATAATTGTCGAATAAAGTCAAATTAGTGAAAACATTGTCGAATGAAGTCACATTAATGAATGAAGTCAAGTTAGTAGTACATTTATCATTTGAAAGCAAGTTACGGAAAGAATGCCAATAAGCCAATTTGATGCTTAAAAAATTAATAGACGAAGTAGAAGAATAAACTGAAGAGAAATAAAGAAGAAAAAGAACATGGACAAGAAGAAGAGGAAGAAGAAGAAGAAGAAGAAGAAGAAGAAGAAGAAGAAGAAGAAGTAAAAGAAGAAAAAGAAAAAGAAGAAGAACAACAACAACAACAAGATAAGAAGAAGAAAAATAAAACCGAACATTCCCATCAACCAAACAACTTTAAAAAAAAATCGACAATAACTTAAAAAAACTTAAATTCTTCAATGAAAATGTTCAGCAATATTTTTTGCAAGACCTTTATTCGTGAACACATGTTCTCTGTCATGAATATTAATCAAATATAATTGAAAACCATGCTTGTCTGAATAATGACCAATTGGAATAATCTGCAACAAATATAATCAGGGAATATAACAAGCATGTTGCTAGAAAATAAGTGTAAATCCTTTCATTGAGATTTATAAGGCAACTAGCTTTGCTAACTGATCTTCAGCAGGATTGAGCTGTTCTCCACCTGCGGAAACTATAATTGAGGCATTCAGCACAAATAATGAATACACCAGATTGTACAATGATGCAGCACAACGTTAGAGCACTTTGCTTTAGTTTCTCAATGAGAGAGCATTATTGCCCCACCCTGTCTATTCGGGCGTCTTAAACTCGGGAATGGATTGACGCAGCGAGCAGAAAATAGTGCACTGGCCAGGAAATTTAAGATATGAGAAATGTGATTGTGTCTATAGGTTACGGTTGGGGTGGGGTAAGGGGGGGGGGGGAGGTTAAATGTTAAATATAAATAACACGGGAAAGGAACGACACTGAAGGCTGAAAATAGACTAAACTAAACATTCCGGACAGATTTATCTGTGCAAATGTCACATCATTAGAACTTAACGTTGTTGAGTTTATAGGCAGACGGGTCAACAGACACAAGCATTGTATGTCTTACAGAATAGATTAAAGTATTATTAATATATTGTTTCTTCGGAAAAATATATTTTTTTAAATGTGAATTTAAACATAATTCTGTTAAAAAAAACATTTATTGCTAAAATGTGCTTTCCTATTGTTATTTATCTTGTCTTGTCTTATCTTATCCACGTGTGCCTTGACACGGCGTGGTCAGCCGCAGTTTTCTCTTCCGGGCCAGACGCGTCACTGAAGTAGTCGTCATTCCATGATGATTTAGAATATCCACAATAGTTCCTATCCACCTAGTTCTCGGTGGGGTTCGGTTGCGAAACCCCGATCGCCGGCCGCTATAGGCGCACAGTGGTAGTTTATCAGATTGCATTCTCAATAGGTGGCGAAACCACTTGATTCTCTCATCATCAATATATTCAGTGCAGTGTCTTGCTTTATCGATATTTCGCACCTCTTTATTTCGCATTCTGTCTCTTCTAGTTACGTTGATTGTTTTCCGGAGGCATCTCATGTCACATGCCGTAATCTTTCTCTCTAGAGATTTTGTTAAAAGTCCACGTTTAGTTCTGGTTACAGAGCGTTGGCATGAATATACTATTGATTAGCAATCTTTCTGTGGAAACGTATATGTTAGTGTGTTTCAATAATAGTGACAGCTGGTATGCATTTGCATTTTGGCACATGATCTCAATTTCTCCGTCTAAAAAAACTGCCCAAGTACTTGAATTTCTGTACGTTTAATCTTAGTCCCATTTACCATAATGTTCATATTATCCTTATCTGCAGAGTTTCTCTTTTCGATGAGTTTATTTTCCAACTGTATCTTTCGCACACAGAGTTGGTCACAGTCATATGCTGCTGCAGATCTTCACTACTTTCGTATGGTAGACATTAAACATATGTAAAAAGAAGTTCATTTAACTGATCAGCCTCTGTTTTTTTTTATTCCTCGGCATTTCTTGGTTTACGTTTCCGTTTGACCTCTATCGTTATTCTGTTCATATTTATATTGAAAAGAACTGGCAATAACACCCACCATTGTCTCGCCCCGGTTGTTATCTCCATTGTTTTCTTCAGTCCATCTGTTGTTCTTATTTATTATTCATAATTGATTTAATATTAATATCATGCATCAATGAACAGGACATGTTGTTTTAACCGTGTGGCTGCCTTCTGTTTTCGTCTAACTCTACGTATTGATGCATTACTTAAGTTGCCAAAGTCTACAACAACAAGGGGTCTCAATGGTTTCGAAATAAAGTGTCTGCCTTTTCACGATGAAACCGGGATTTCGTTTCACGTGGATCTTCTGATAAAAATTCTCATCATTTCTTGGTATTGAGACAACAGTGAAGTTCTGGACAACGATGTTTAAAGAAGGGCGTGAGTTAACGCAACAATATGCGCCTCACTTGGTCTTGGAAGATCTTTCGTTAACTCACGTCCTTCTTTAAACATTGTTGTCTTCGACACACTTTTGTCACCTTACACTACCTGCATTTTGCGATGAATGTCAACTGGTCGACATCCTTCAGCTGTTAGAAACCGAATCACTGTTAGCTGATCAACTTTGGACAGATTTCGTATCACACCCGGCATGTTTTCAACGGTCTGCTAAGGAAACGGTGAAACGGAGAATAATGAAATTTTGCCCACTTGGCGGTTGGTATGTGCTGTTTACACCAGAAGTGACGCCATCATGCGCATCGTATGTATGTTCCTATGTTGCAATTTGGTCCGGTTTCATTTGAACACGAATAGTATAAGTGATGTTCATTGATGCAATGATCTGTCACTCGTACCATCTGACAATATCTTCATATGGCGCACTAGGCTCTAAGTGATAGAACATGTTAGTACTAGG